>MJUU01062289.1:132436-174799 GCA_002080025.1 Modiolus philippinarum
GCCTCATACGAAAAAAGGAAGAGATCAGCTAAAAGTGGCGCGCAGTTAGTTCCCATGGGAATCCCGATTGTCTGTTGAAAAACACGGCCTCCAAATTCGACAAAAATATTATCTATTAAAAATTCCAACATCTTGATTACGTCATTCTCAGTGTACTTCTTGTTTGACTCAGTGTGGTTCTTTACAAAATATGTTTTGTCTTTCCCTACTACTAAATAAGTGTATCTGCGTTCTCCGTTTTTAGTGCAGAAACATTGATGTATCAAATCCGAAATTACTGTTTTCAATTTATTGTGTGGCAGGGTAGTATAAAGAGTAGAAAAATCAAAGGTTTGTATGCTGTGGCAATGGGTAAGACTGCTAGAGGATAGCTGTTCGAGAAGATCTTTAGAATTTTTTAGAATCCACATCTGATTGACGCCGCTGGTGCAGTAGACTTTATCACAGTAACTTTTCAGGCCATCTCTGACTGCGGTCAATAAAGTAGTAAGGAGCTTAGAAAGTGGCTTAGTGGTGCATCTGGAAGACCCCGCAATAAATCTCTGTTTGTATGGGTTCTTATGAAGTTTAGGGACCCAGTAGATGTAGGGGAGCTGATTGTTATCATCATCCGCTTTGATGCCAAAGGATGCTAAAACAGAGTTGTGATTTTCAATAATCTCCTCTCTTGATAGTGTAGTGGGAGTATAAGTAGGGTTTCCTGATGAACTGTCAATTCCCATCTCCTTAACCAGACAGTCAAGATAGTGTTTCTTACACACGAACAGTATGTTGTTAGAAGCTTTGTCTGCAGGGACAATGACGTAATTTTCATGGAGGTTGTCCATAGTTTTCCTAACGAGGGGATCTTCAAATATAGTGGGATTTCTGGATTTCATTGATGTTTTCAAACGCCGAATACGATTCACAATTAACGACTTAATGACTTAATGAATACAAAGAGTATATCTTTAGAAAATAATTTATTTAGCCAATTTAATGGGATGACCACATACGTCACCGGCAAATGATGTCTTCTTATTTGCAATAATTCCGACTCGGATAATTGACAAAGTAACATGCCTCATATGTTAATAGTATAAATAACATCAAATTTTTGGAAGACTATAAGTAATCCTTTAATTTGTAGTTGCATTAAGACATGTATTCATTCACTGTCACGGAGTTAGTAGTCTACCTGTATTAGGTTTTATTCGTATGTTTATTATACTATAGGGAAACGGCACAGAGAAAGGGGAGGTTTGGGGTACCCAAAAACTGGTTTAACCTTACCGCGGGCTTTTGCTAGTGCCGTTACCAAGTCCCACTGTCTCAAGTTCCTATCTTTGTTTACGTTTGTCTTTAGTCTTTTTATTCGTTGTTTTTTTCTTGTGCACTTCCTTGATACTTCCTTGATAAAGTGTGGCATGTGGCATGTGACTATGTTTTTCGGCCATTGTAAGTGTTTCCTGTTATATCTTTTAATGTATTCATTCTGTAGATTTCGGACACTGAAAATATTACTTCATTGTGTGGGGGTATAATAATATAGCAAAACATTTATATTGAAATTAATATTTTTCCATGAAACCGTCTCCAAAAAAGTAAAGTAAGACATCAATCTAGGAATTGGTAGAAGTTATGGTTTTTATTGGTCCGTGTTGTTCATCTGTTTGTATGTCTTCATTTTTCTTTTTTGTCCCGTTCTCAAGTGGTGTCCTTGTTTCTTAGTGTTTCCGATGATGCCTTTGTCCATGGATTGTTCGTTCTTTGACTGACGGTTCGGTTCTCACTTACTTCATTATAGAATACTTACATGTAAGGCGTTTCTCAAAAGTTTATATCCCATCCAGATGTCTCGTCAGGAGGTATTTCAGAATTTTTTGGATAACTGTCAAAATTACTAAAATCAGATGGACCTTTTATCTACAAATGAAAAACGAAAGAAACAAAAAATATTAATTAGTATTAGCCTATTTTGCAAATAAAGAAATATCGCTTGTGGATTGTAGGGAATGGGTTCATTTAGGTTAGAGTTACAGAAACAACAAAAATAGGCATAATTACGTCCGATACAGACTTTCTTACAATAGATTTTTTATAGATATTAAGGTCAAGATCAGTTAAAGAATGGTGTCTCAGCAAGTTTCACAGTCAATCTTGTTTTAGCAGGCTATATTCTTTCAGCCAATTGTTCATTTACAACGTTCAGAACAGTGCACTCGTTGTATGTTATAGTTGTTACAGTTCTTGTTTAATTTTTAGAAATAACAAACTTGTTGGATTATAAATTTATCACTTTCAGGTTCTAAAACAGTAAAACTATCTTGTTTTACCTTTGGGACGATTGGAGGTACCATACTCCTTGATAGTAGACCTTCCCAGTCAAAGCCTTGGAACCATCTGAAAATTATTATACGATAAAAATATATCATTGTTTAAAGGTTTCAAAATTCACTTCCGTACATTAGCAACTATGTTAATATTTTTTCATAACATGTATCAATACTGTTAAACAAAACTTTGAGTAAAATCAAAACGAAGATTATCTTGGAGGGAGTGACATCAGGACTATGTTTGTCTTAAGGCTAGCACAGTAATTTAGAACTGAACCGTCAGTAAAAAAAACCTAACAATCAAGGGTCAATGGCAACATCGAAAACACAAAACAAACAAGGACACCGAATGCGTACGAGACTTAAAAGGAAATGGCGACCGACAAACAGATGAACAACACAGACCCGATAAAAAACATGGGTGAGATCAGGTTCACCGTAAGAGTAAGCATTTTCTGCTTCTTCCATGGAACCCGCCGTGTTGAACATATAAACTCCGGTTGTAAAGTCAAATACGATAGAGGAAAAAATATATCTGTTGTCATCTTGGAAACAGATATTCCATAGCGATTCGCACGATCGTAATGCCGACCGTAAAACTACTGTAGTGATGACTTTAAGATATTGGTAACATACCCTATGAAGTCTATTTGTAAGCAACCGAGTTCTATCAAGGAAGTCACTGTATCGACCACAAGCCCTTGAATAGCGAATGAGTTGTGAGATGTAAACTCCATATGCTGGCAAGGATTTTATGAAAACTTGTCGGGTGTAAACTTTGACATAAAGAAAACATTCATGAAATAAAAAGTGGTGTCCGTGTGCAAAATTCTTTACGCCATTGACTGGGAAACCAAAGGACATCTGAAATCTGACACAAATTCAAAAAATGATGAGTGACTTTATCTCAGTTAAAGTTTTAAAACATTTACGTAAGCAACATCTGTTTCAAATGGCAAGACATATAAAGTTTTACAGTCGTTACTTTTTAGATCAATACAATGTTTTCATCATATAAGCAGAAAACCATTTTTACCGTTCTGCAGCACCCGATGATGCTATTTATATTGTGGGTACTCAGACTGTAATTGCTTTTTACGGTGTTCATTTTTTTTTGTAATTGCTTGCTTATTGACTCCATTTCTGTGTCCTCTATTTTGCAAAGACCCCCCTTTTTTTACTTGTTACTTTGTTGATATAAATTGAAAAGAAACATGGACGCATGTTGCTGTCTTAGTAATAATTTATTTGAGGTAGTGAAGTCTACAATAACCTTACTTACTTGTGTTTTTTAATCTCATTGATATTGCCTTTGCCGTATCCTAATCGCTCTGCAGGACTATCCCGACACAGCTTCTTAATCAGCATCGTCGCTGTTTTGCCCACTCTTCTAGGGAACTCGACAACATCTATGCCTTTGAGAATGATATTGTATGTCTTCATTGGATCCGACCCCGCAAACGGAGGACTGAAATGCAATAGTAATTCAATAATATTATTACATGAAAATTGAGATAAAGTATTAAAATAGATTTAGTTAACATTAAATGTGCAGTTATCAACAAGATTCGTATTCGACAGAGTATTGCCGAATGTCGATACAAATCAAAATTGAACCAAACAAAGAAACAAAGAAAACTAACCCTTAAACGGCATAATTAAATGTAGGGTTACTTCATAAAAATGAAGATAAGTCAGGTTAACTACACAAATTAACAGAAAATTGCAATCTCGTGAACATTAACGATAAAACACAAGCGACCCACATGAGCACATCGTTGTCTGTATAAACAACGCTCCTAGAGAAAAAGTACGATTATGCCATGACAGCAATTCATCTTCGGAGGAGTGGGAAATGGAGCTAGAAAATTCTCTATATACAAAGGACAACATATTATGGTAATAAATAGGAAGACTCCTATGAATAACTTTAAGCATCATTAATTGTCTGTCTAGCACAATACTGATTTATGTGTGTTTGTGAAATAGGATCCTGACCCAAAGGACAATGTATTATTGACATTTTTAAATGAAGTATCAGGAGACAAGAACAAATTCGTGAAAAATACAATAAAAATATTACTTTGAACAAATGAGACATTTTCTGGAATGTTTTGTGTTATAACAGTGGAAACAGTATCCTACTCTAAAGCAGTGAAAAATATATTATAAATCTTTTATAGATTTTTTACATGAATCTCTTGTTCTATGGCATGAAATTATCAAACGACAACGAATTCTAAGATTCATTTGTACAAATTATACGGCATTTTACATCTTATACTTTCATGTGAACAGTATAAATCCCTGCATGCGGTGAGCAGCTAAAGTATGCAATTGACCTCACTGCATGCAGTGAGCAGCTAAAGCATGCAGTTAACTTCACTGCATGCAGTGAGCAGCTAAAGCATGCGTTAACTTTACTGCATGCAGTGAGCAGCTAAAGCATGCAATTAACTTCACTGCATGCAGTGAGCAGCTAAAGCATGCAATTAACTTCACTGCATGCAGTGAGCAGCTAAGGCATGTGTTAACTTTACTGCATGCAGTGAGCAGCTAAAGCATGCAATTAACTTCATTGCATGCAGTGAGCAACTTAAGCATGCGTTAACTTTACTGCATGTAGTGAGCAGCTAAAGCATGCAATTAACTTCACTGCATGCAGTGAGCAGCTAAAGCATGCAATTAACTTCACTGCATGCAGTGAGCAGCTAAAGCATGCAATTAACTTTACTGCATGCAGTGAGCAGCTAAAGCATGCAATTAACTTCACTGCATGCTTTAGCTGCTCAAGCATGCAATTAACTTCACTGCATGCAATGAGCAGCTAAAGCATGAAATTAACTTTACTGCATACAGTGAGCAGCTAAAGCATGCAATTAACTTCACTGCATGCAATGAGCAGCTAAAGCATGCAGTTAACTTTACTGCATACATTGAGTAGTTAAAGCATGCAATGAAGTTCATTCGAGTTCATATCGTTGTTTACGTGTGTCTTTTGTAATATTCGTGTTTTTGCTGTGTACTTCCTTTGCCGATTGTGGCAGGTAATTATAATTTTCAGCCATTGTAGGTGTTTCCTGTTATCCATTTTTTACATTCATGTAGTAAACCTACCTCTACTTATCAAATGAACCATACTGTACTGACTTGTGTCCTACTTATTTGTCACATCTCATATTTTTTTCAAAAAGTATTTGATTAGGACCGTTTTAATAACATATTTGTAGAGTGTGTGTTTTGTCTTAAGTGTGTAACAATGAATCATATCGTCTGATCAATTTAGTGTTCTTGTGTGTGTTTAAGTCATACAGTGTACATGATATAAGCATATGTTTGACACCACCCCTGTACGTGTAGTTTTTTGTTTATACCTTGCATGAACCCAACATATATCATCGCTTGAAGCATCTATGAATGAAATAAATTGCTTAATGCATTTCAAATAAACAAATGCGTTCCGTTTTTGGTCGCTGCACTCGTGTTTACAATCTATTCAAAATCGTTTCATGTTGTAACTTTGAGCGTTCAACTAACAGTGTAAACAACTATAAAATATCGACAATCTCATGTCAGAACCTCCTGTAAAAGATTTGACGTAAAAACAATAAATTGATAACTAACCTTCCTGTTAAAAGCTCAAACATCAAAATACCAAGTGACCAGTAATCTGCAGCTCTGTCGTGTCCCCTGTTTAATATAATTTCTGGTGCTACATATTCAGGAGTACCACAAAAGGTCCATGTCTTTCGACCTTGACCAATTTTCTTGGCAAAGCCAAAATCGACCTGCAACAAAATAACAATTTACAACTTCCTAGGGAATTCGTTACAAAATGGACTTATAATGAGTCAGATCACCTTGTCATTTTTAAAATGAATTAAAATTCATTTTTCATCTAGCATCACAAAGAACCAATAAGCACTTTAAGTCATTACTCTATTGTTTTCAAAGCAGAAAAAACTCCTAAAGTATTATTTTTCTACATATGAATTTATTTTGACTATTTATTAAAGTTTTTTATTCAAAATTCAAAGGGACACCAAATAAACACTTAAAATGGAACCAGCTTTTTGATAGACTATAAAACACCAATACCGCAAAAAACCATTTTGATACGCCCGTCTTTGATGGGACGTATTATGGTATACCGGTGTCCGTCCGTCCGTCTGTCTGCCATCCATCTGTCTGTCCGTCCGTCCACACGTCGTATTCTAACTAGAGAACGCTTGAAACATTTCTTGAAACTTTGCAGGATTGTTGGGTATGACTGAAGAAAGCTCCCCATCGTTTTATTTTGTTGTTGGACTTTTCGTTCCAGAGTTAAGGGACTTTGATTATTTAAAAGGAAAGCTTGAAATTGTAATTTTCGTCCACATGTCGTACGCTTTGAACATTTTTCTTGAAGCTTTGCAGGATTGTTGGGTATGACGGAAGAAAGCTCTCTATCGTTTTATTTTGTCGTTCAATTTTTTGTTCCAGAGTTATGGGACTTTGATTATTTCAAAAAAGCTTTAAATTGCAATTTTCATCCGCATGTCGTACTCTTACTAGAGAACACTTTGATCATTTTTCTTTAAACTTTGCAGGACTGTTGGGTATGACAAGAAGAAGCTTCCTATCATTTTATTTTGTAGTTGGATTTTTCGTTCTAGAGTTATGGGACTTTGATTATTTAAAAAAAAAACTTGAAATTGTAATTTTCGTCCACATGTCGTACGCTTTGAACATTTTTCTTGAAGCTTTGCAGGATTGTTGGGTATGACGGAAGAAAGCTCTCTATCGTTTTATTTTGTCGTTGGATTTTTCGTTCCAGAGTTATGGGACTTTGATTATTTCAAAAAAGCTTTAAATTGCAATTTTCATCCGCATGTCGTACTCTTACTAGAGAACACTTTAATCATTTTCTTTAAACTTTGCAGGATTGTTGGGTATGACAAGAGGAAGCTCTCCATCATTTTATTTTGTCGATGGATTTTTCGTTACGGACTTATGGGACTTTGATTATTTTAAAAAAGCATGAAATACCATTTTCGTCCACACGTCATATTCTAGCTAGAGAACTCTTTATTCATTTTTTTAAACTTTGCAAGATTGTTGGATATGACAGAAGAAAGCTTTCTATCGTTTTATTTTGTGGAAGGATATTTCGTTCGAGAGTTATAGGATTTTCATTACTTAAAAAAAGTATGAAATTGCAATTTCTGTCAACACATTGATATTCTTTTATTTTTAATCATCAATACCCCTATACCAATATACATTTTTTGCTGTTTAACATCAGATGAAATAATTGATACATATCAGAAGTCCCTTGTCATGTTTCTTCATATGGAGTTTTTAATTTCAAGAATCATTTAATCAGTTTGCTTTAAAGTGGGGACGGGCGTATCATGCGCTCTTGGCGCAGCTGTTTATTTTAAACATAATGTAAGACGCCATCTTCTGGAAATTGTTCAACTCTTTGAAGTGTCAAGGAATACTTTAGAATTATTAAAAAAAGGTTTGTTTTATAGTGGTAAACTTTGAAATAAAAAACCAACCAATCAATTAAATTTTATCTTAATCAATGAAATCGATCTCCGCAACAAATACAGTGAGCATGACATACTGGTATTTATTTTTCTAAACTTACTGACGGACTATAAACTTGCCGAAATATATCGCTCAACAAAAATGTCAAATTAAAATAAAGAGGCAAACAAAAGCTACCCAAAGAAACAGATCTGATACGAACACAATAAATCAAAACATATGAAAGGAATGCCAGAGACCATATAGCACGAATAGTGTCAAGCGTTGAAGTCGGCTCAGTTAAGATATTTGCACGAAGATTCTTAAATTCATGACTGGATTTGGTGTCAGCTATGAAGTCTTAAGTAATGATTCCGTGATGCCCTCGGGGACTAACATTTCAAAAGCAGAAGCATTATTACAGTGGTAATAACGCAAATAAGAAAAACACTACAGTGAGTGTCGGCTCTGCGGATGGCCATTTCCAAAATTTATGTGAAGACTTTGCAGAAAATTTAAAATTAGAATTATTTTTATAACCTGTTTCAAAAAAATATAACGCTATCAATACCTGCAACTGACGTTTTATGTTTTAATGAAATGTCTATCCTGAACTCGTCTTTTCTTAAGAATGACATTTTCTTGGATATTTCAACTGCATACAAGGGGAGTGGTTTCATAATCGTTCGGTACCTATAGAGAATGTTTTATCTCCGAAATATGAATATGAATCACTTTTATATTAATTGCAAAAGTGAGCATATTGCCACAAAACTGTTCATTATGTAAAATCGTCTAGAAATTACAAGATTGTCAAAACGCAGGAAGCATGTCAAATAGTAAAAAAATACCGATGGTAGCTGTAAATTTAGTTTCTGTATATGACAAGATAGATTATATTCGAAAAATAAAGCTGTTAAACTAGACGTATATTATTAGAAGTGAAAACAAACCAGACATAAAGTAAACATTACGGGTTTTTACTTTCTGACTATTTTGTATTTGATGAAAATAAAAATAAAGTTTGTTGCAATTGGATAATTTCTTTTGAAAAACGTCCCATTTTCAGAAGTGTTCTTTCTTCATATACTTAAAATAGAATATAAGTACTAACCAACTTAACATAACCACGACCATCTAACAACAAATTTTCTGGCTTGAGATCTCTGTAGATTATTCCTCTGTCATGTAAATATCTAAATGCTTCTATTACACAGGAAATACAGAAACGAGCAGTAATTTCATCAAAACAACCTCTGAAAAAATACAATAGGATAAAAATTAATCATTTTAATTATAAAGTATTGACATTTACATTAAGTGTCCATGGACATGTCAATAATTAAAAATTCAAGGCGACGCCAAATGGTTTGATAAACGGCTTTTTTATTCAAACTATAACATATGGCATTTACAAACAACTTTAAACTGCAAATCACTGTACATTATAATTATTCAAATAAAACAGTATCAATACAATAACATTCATAAAAAGCAAAATTTTAATCCGTTTAAAGCTTTATAGTAGCATACTGAAACGAAATGTTTACTAAAAAAAGTCGACGAATTATTTGTTATTTTTGCAAATGTGTATGTTAAATTATCGTTTATTCGTTAGACAACTAGAACAAAATATGTTAACAAGTTCAGTTTTACACCGACAGAGCAATATCATATACATAGCATGAATGACGAATGTGACAATATAGACATCGGTTTTAAAACTCCATAAAAGCAATATGCAACCTACCATATTATCCTAAGGTCGACAGAAATGGGTTTTCTTGAAAAAAATAAATCATAAAATGGTTCTATTTTTCAAAACAATTTGATATCCAAGACAGTCGTCACCATGTTAACATAAGTAGTTTGCTTTCTTACACTCATGTGTAAATTTCAATAAAAAGAACGATAAAGGGTAAATTTACACACGAAAAGAAATTATTAAAAAAGTCCTGTTGTTTGTCATCATGGCTAGTATCATTGGGATTAAAGATATTATTGAAAGCAAAACTAAAACGTTAGTAAATTTAAGTTAATGTCTCTCCTGCAGAATAAAAATGTCGTTCTCTTGGCCGACCATCTTCACATAAAACGTCACTTGGTGATTATACAAAATATTGCATAACAATGACACAAATCTAATTTTCATTACCTGTCTCTGAGTATTGTCCATAATTCTCCACCAAGGCACACTTCCATCAACATATATACATATTTTACATCTTTAAATGTTTTATGCAACCTATATAACAGAAAATATAAATGTTAGAATATTCAGAACAAATTACAAAAATAATTCGTCAAGAACAATAAATCCTTAATGGAGCAAATAATTAAAAATGCACATCAAAATGCTGCATGCATAGTTTAAAAGACTATTGCAATGTGTGAATTACCTCTTCTTTGTCTTACAATATATTCTAGATTTCATTTATCAATTTAATTGAAGCTAACAATGCACTTTAAAAATTAGTGAAATGTTTAAAAAATGCGTTTACGAACAATAATTTTTGGTTTATTCATTTTTTCGTCACATACTTGGCTATAAAAGGTGAGCGGGACTCCATCATAATTTTCTTCTCTGAGTATATATGTTCTTGTTGTCGTGTATCAACAATATGTTTCTTTTTCAAGCACTTCAAAGCAAATGTCTGTGATCTTTCATTGGCTACTTGTACCTGTAAGACATAAGCAAACATTAGTAATATTGTACTTTGATTCTGACTTATTACGATTATTCATAAGGAAATGATAAGTCTGCGTGAACAGAATTTATTTCTTGGCAGTTGACGAACATTCTGAGATGATCAAAACATAAATAACAACAAGAAACAACGGCAGTAGAATGCCGAAGGAACAAAGGAGTAACATTTACAAAAATCGAAGTCCAAAGACATGGCAAAAGTGAGAACTCAGAAAACAACGATGCAAAACTACCAAGCACAGAAACAAAAACACAACATTCGAAACCAAGACACTCACAGTGTGAACTCCCACCAAGCACAGAAACAAAAACACAACATTCGAAACCAAGACACTCACAGTGTGAACTCCCATGAAATTGAAAAGGACTCGTTCCTTTTCATTGTGTTTTGTAATATGAAATGTTTAAGAAGGTGTAAATACTTGTTTCAGAAAAAGGATATTGGTGTATTGCTACATTCAAGATAGGAACAAAATATAGATATTAGATACGTATATGATGTCCAAGACAAAATAATAATATTTACGTTATTTTTCATGAATGCAAAATAATCAAACAAGAGCTTACACTGCATGAAAATTCCCGTTTAAATATTTCCTTTGAGATATTACTTAATTACTGACCTACTGATGCAATATTTAGATTTCCATATAAGATTGGATACAAGACGACTTTTCACTGAAACCGAATGTTTATCTCATATATTATGCTCTGTCTTTTAACCTTTAAACGGGCTTTCAATGTCTTGTTCCATCATATATAAGCCAAGTGAAACTACAGCTGTCGTCGAATGGTAGCCAGTTATACCCCCCTTAGTAAATTCTGAATCAAAATAGTAAGTGCAAATAAACGTGTATGTGGACACAATACAGGTTAAGACACAAGCTTGGACATAATACATGCATGTATGGATCCTATGCTATAATCCTAAAGAAATTACATTAATGAAAATATGTTGAAATCAGAAAACAAGAGGCTCTCAAGAGCCTGTATCGCTCATCTGGGTCATGGCTGACACAATAAGTCAAAATAATCACAACGTTTAAGGTTCTCATTTTCAAATTTGTTTATTAATGTTTAAGGGTCTCATTTTGAAGTTTGCTGATGTTTATTAATGTTTGAGGGTCTCATTTTGAAGTTTGCTGATGTTGTATGATCCAAAATTAAACTATGTTCCCCACTGGCAGCTATTTTTGACGGGGCGTAGACCAACTGTCACCTTTCTTGAGGAAGACCATGTAAGGATCATTGTGCCTCACTTTGGTTCCAATTGGCATAGTATTTTCAGAGGAGATCTTTAAATGATTTCCCATTGGGGTCCAAGGTTAAACAATGTTCCCCGCTGACTGCCATCTTGGATGCTATGCAGACATCCAGACACATTTTATGAAGGGGACCAAGTAAGGACCATTGTGACTAAGTATGATTCCAATTGGCCATGTACTTTCAGAGGAGAAGACCTTTGAATATGTTTCCCTTTAGGGTCCAATGTTAAAAACATGTTTCCTTCTGGCGGCCATCTAGGATATATGATTTGGACTTGCTGAACACATTTTTTAAAAGGGGCCACCTCTGGACCATTGTGACTAAGTTTGGTTCCAATTAGCCCAGTATTTTCAGAGGAGAAGATTTTTGCAATATTGTCCAATTTTGAACTAAGTTCTCCGCTGGCGGCCATCTTGGATGACGTGCAGACTTGCCAGACAAAATTTTCAAAGAGGACCACCGAAGGACTATTGTGACCAAGTTTGGTTCTAATTGGCACAGTAGTTTCAGAGAAGATCTTTGAATGCTTTCCCATAGGGTCCAATGTTAAACCGCGTTCCCTGCTGGCGGCCTTCTTGGAAATGATACAGACTTGCCAGACACTTTTTTTTAATGGGCCACCTAAGGACCCAAGTTTGGTTCCAATTGGCCCAATGGTTTCAGAGAAGATGATTTTTGAATGAAAAGTTTACGATGGACAGTCCACTGAAGGCACGAAGATCACCATGGCAGAGCCATGCAGGTCAGGTATAAAGTTATACAGGCATTGAAGCATAGATGCAACTTCAATATTAACTGAGAAAGATGTTTACATTGTGGGCAAACTAACATAACTAAATGATACAATATACAGTTATATACAATTATTATTGAATTGTGAAATAAGTATAGTTTATGAAAGTATTTTTGCAAAAAAATGTAAAAATTTGTACAAAAACACTTTTTTGCTCTTGATTATGTAACAAATAGTTATTTCTAATAAAGTGATAGCAGGGAATTTCTCTAAAACTTAAAAGAGAAAAGTAAACGAAAGAAGATTTGAAAGCAGAATTTAAGGGAAATAACCCATAACCATTTGGCACTGAAAAATTTTATTATTCTTTTTTTTTGGTGAAAAAAGTCAATAACTACAACACAGGCAGTTGGATTTTCTTCAAAATTTCAGAGTATGTAGATCTTGATATGCTGAACATTTTTTTTTTCAAATTTACACTTCACCTCTATCTGTTACAGTTTTTGAAATAAAAAATAAAAAATGCATAAATTTTGAATATATTACGGAAAAAGGGCAATAACTCTAAGACGGTTTTCCGATTTTCTTCAAAATTGCAGGGGAGATAGATCCCGTCATTCTGAACAATTCTACCCCATGTCAGATTTTTGATATCTGCAACGGTTTTGAAGTTATTTGCTAAAAACAGTAATTTACCCCCTATGTTCCATTTTTAGTAACAGCGGCCATGTTGTTTGGTCTTCGGACTAACCGAAGACATTTTTAAAACTACATACCCTGGTGATGACCCAGGCAAAGTTTGGATTAAATTGGCCCAGTGGTTTCAGAGGAGAAGATTTTTGAAGAAAAGTTTACGATGGACGGACGGACGGACGACGGACGCCAAGTGATGGCAAAAGCTCACCCTGGCATAGCCAGGTGAGCTAAAAAGTAAATTTGACTCTTTTTGGCCATTTTTACAGACAGATTGACCGATGGATGGAGTGATTCCCTGATTTGTTTGCAGGTGTATAATTATTATGGCATGGTGTGTATTAACTTGTATGTTATAGAATTTTGTCTAAGTACATAAAAACCTACGTATACACCAAGTTAATGCCATTGTATTAAATCAGATAGAAATATATGAATTGGTTTGAACGATAACAACAAATACATGTTTCTTCCTAAATATTCATTGAAAATATTTGTTACTTTCACCACAAGTTATTTTAAAAACAAGCACAATTTTAAAATGTTTTTACTCAACGCCAATAACATAAGGATCCCGTAAAAATTGAAAGATCTATTGACACAAATGTGAGGGATCCATCTACCTGAATGAATAAATCTGTGAAAAAAAAGGAAAAACTTCCTTGCAGGATGAGATGAGTTTGTCGTTCTTCAAAATGAAAAGATAGTGTTGTACCTTCCTGAAGTGTGACAATCCCACAAAAATGACACATAAGTTGCTCAAAGATTGCTGTTTGCACTTATTATAATCACATTGGTTTCTATTAGCAACACCTACACGAGTCACTGACAAACTGTTTGTTATGCAGGTGTTCAATCTGTCATATGAACTACCAAACACCACGCTATAATACCACTTTTCATTCTGATACTTATTTGGATAAAATTCAAGCTTTCATATTAATCAAAACATTTAAATAAAGAATACCACATTTCACAAATCATATCTATATCATAAGAAATGTTGTTTGATAACTGCAACATAATTTTGGTGATATTGAATGACCAAAAATGACTCTATTTCAGGGATAATGAATGCTTTCACACAAACAGTTAAATTGCATTTAACCTTAACATTTTATTCAAATATATGAATGACGTTAAGCTGCTTCTTCAAACAAAATGATTATTATGAAAGGATTACAAATACAGCTCGTTCATTTTGTATTTTTGAAATACATGACATTGGGATCGATTCTTTTGAAAGATACTAGTAGTTATTATTTTACAGATGATAAACAATTTAATCATTTTACTATGTGTATATATTTTGGACAGAAGTACGAGTCATTTTTGCTATGGCATGCGCTTTGATGTATTGTTTGCTCTATGGCTATTGTCAAGTGGCACAAATTTAGTAAAAAAAAATTCAAGGTACGGAAATCTTCGCTAACGCACCTACAACGAGACACGTATTTTGGCAAAGTTTCTTTATAACAAAAAATTTTGTAATAACTTTAAGATTTCAGTAGAAATTAACTAAGTTTTTAGATAAGTAACCAGTTTTTCCTGAACGTGGCTTTTGATGCAGGAATTAATACTTCCTCGTATTCCTATAATCATAAAAGCAAAGATATCCAACTCGGACAATGTGTTCTTATTGAAGTTTTAGATAAATTGCAATCAATACAAAAACCAGTTTCATCTATCGACAGTTATGATTTTTCTACACTTTATACAACACTTCCGCATAATCTCATAAAATCTAAATTGGGACAATTGATTAAATGGTCTTTTAAATTTTCTAGACTGCAGTTTATTTGTTGTAACAAAACGCAAGGATTCTTTTCTAATATCAATTACAACAATCATTCCTCCTGGACGTGTGATGATACGATTAAAGCACTTAATCTTTTGCTTGACAACATTTTTGTTCGTTTTGGCAACATTGTTTATCAACAGGTCATTGGAATTCCCATGGGTACAAATTGTGCACCTCTCACTGCAGATCTTTTTCTTTTCTGTTACGAACGTGACTTCATGAAAAAATTACAAAATGGGACCATACAAAAAAGTGATCAACTTATTTCAATTTTCAACAATAACAGCAGGTATATTGACGATATCCTTACTATTGACAATCCCCAGTTTTTAGGTTATGTCGACATCATTTACCCACAACAACTGAAACTTAATAAAGCTAATAATGATTCTAAGAATTGCCCTTTTCTGGATCTAACTATCATCGTTGACTATGGTAAAATAAAAACTAAAATTTACGATAAAAGGGATGATTTTGATTTCAGTATTACTAATTTCCCTTTTCTTGACGGCGACGTTCCTCTAGCCCCATCCTACGGAGTTTATATTTCTCAACTGGTACGATTCGCACGCGTTTGTTTTACTCTTGACAACTTTAATGAACGTTACCTTACTATTACTTCAAAACTTTTGCAGCAAGGTTACAGATTTCATAAATTGTTAAATACATTTAAAAAGTTTTATCGAAGATATGAACATCTGACTTCTAAATATAATGTCACTCGCAAACAGCTTATTTCTAAGGGCATTTCCCATCCTCGATTTTACGGAAATGTTGTTAAAAAATGCCAGAAACTGATTAAAAATCCAGAAAAACTGGGACGTAACTTACATTCTTTACGCAATAGGGGATATCGACAGGATATTCTGCACGTGTCCGTTAAATTAGCTTTGGGATCCAGTGACCTGAGGATTTTAAACACATACTGGCCTCTCACTGATACTGCCGATGTCTACTGAAATACATGACGATTCTTTACCAAGCCCATTGGGAGTTTTGAATTTGATTTTCCTTCCGTAGTGCGACAGTGTTTTACCAGCGGACTAGGCTCCTTGAGCTAGCCGGCAGTTTAGCGGCGAGCACTCTTTGACCCATCTTTCAAAATTACGTTTTGTCCCCTCATTTTTCTTTTCTAGATTGTGGTCATGGAGTTAGTAGTCTACCTGTATGGGTTTTATTCGTATGTTTATTCTACGATAGGGAAACGGGACAGAGAAAGGGGAGGTTTGGGTACCCGTAAACCGGTTTAACCCTACCGCTGGCTTTTGCTAGTGCCGGTACCAAGTCCGGCTGTCCCGAGTTCCTATCGTTGTTTATGTTTGTCTTTTGTATTTTTATTGTGGGTTTTTTTTCTTGTGCAGTTCCTATTTACTTTCTGGCATGTGGCTATGTTTTTCGGCCATTGTAGGTGTTTCCTGTTATCTTTTTTATTCCATTTTATATATCATTTCTTTAGAATAATAGATACCTATTTAACATACATTGAGGTAAAACGTTGTATGATATTTTGATATATGTAGATTTACAATTCAAATTCATAAAAACATGCTCTGTTGTAAATTCAGACCTAGAAACAAACATCGGGTGATTTTATAACAGAAAACGTTTACAAATAATTGGAACAAGGGCAAACAACCAAAAAACTAAAAAATACTTTTTCAGTATCCTAAAGTCTCATTTCCATAGTATGTTCCCGATTTCATTGCACTGATCACTAAAGTTTAATCTGAGAATAGGTTAAAATAAGCGATGTGGTTTCTTCGAATGTGTGTTCTTTTTTAGCGTCATTGTTTTCTATTCTGAGCTATCAGAATTCTGCTAGTATACCGTAGAGACAGACACAAAAGACTTTTGATCAGCATGAAAATCGGAAATAAGACAACGGGCAATGTAAGTCTGATAAATCATTTCCTTCATTAAAGTTCAACATAAACTGTTGTAAATAAAGCAAAGGAATTTAAAAGAATAAGTCCTATGTCATATATAAGTTTAGGGTATATTTTCTGCTTAACATTAGGAGTCAAATTCAGATATGTGATTGACATTTTCGGCCATTGTAGGTGTAAACTGTTTAGTGCTTTATTATGCCATGTCACTGATACAAAGGGGGTTGCATAGGTCAAGGGGAAATGTGTGATTTTTTCCAAATCATATGTCAACCGTTTTAATTCATCTGGATTTCCTTAAATACACAAATAAGAGTATCCCAAGAAAAGTCATGCCAGAGCGAAAAAGTTTTACATAAGGTTCAATGACCAACCAAATTCACTGAATGCTAATGGATGGCACATTTACCACATTTTTTTAATATGCAATCCCAAATATGTTGTGACCAAATTTGGTCTCACAGTCAAAATACTTCCAAAAGTTAGGATATTTGAATGATTTCTAGTTTCAAGGAGAACGAGAGCCCTATGCTATGTTACCGACCTTTCTATCTAACAAACTTATGCCCGTTACAATTTGAAAGGTGTTACTTAAGGAAAATATTTACAAGTTTTTTTTTTCTCTTCAAAGCATTTATCCTTCATCCAAGTTTAATAATACTGGACTTACCAGTTCAACTCGACCGAACCCACCCATTCCTAATGTTGCTACAATTTCTAGTTGATCAAGTGTAATAAATGCATATTCGTCTGTAACTTTTTCGTGCATAGGAGACAACGTAACATCAGAACCGCTTCCACCGCTAATTCTAAAAAAAAAATCAAAACGTGCCAATTCATTGAAATGTATGAAGTATTTTTAATCTCAAAAATCAGTAGTAAATACCATTGATATAATGGCATGTATATACATGTAAAAAATAAAACATTTAAATAACATTAATCAAAAACTTTGAAGCAAATGTTGTGCTGTAAAAGAGAGAGATATTTACAATTGAATGCAACGATGAAAAACTTTTCTCGTCTGATTATATACTAAACTCTTAATTGAGTATCATTGTCAAATTACCTAACAAAAACATTTTAGTAATAAATTACATTTTTCTCTGATTTCATTTGTCTAAAGATGAGTATAATATGGTTTTTCTGTAGTGCTTTTTGAAAAAAAAATAGAAGATAAAACATAAAAGGCACATGAAAACATGTATTTGCTTACCTATATCTAATTCATGTATGATTTTAGAAGTAAAATGTAACTATTGTATGTCTTATGTTTGATTTGATTAAAACCTTAAACTAATTTATTATAGATATAGTTATGTCAATTTGAACATAAGAGTAATTAATATATATAAAAGCAATATTTTTCATGCTTTTGAAAGAAAGTTTGTATTCTTCTTAAATCTCTTTCGATATGAGTCTCTGTAAGCTCGTTTGTAATCCATTTGAAACTATACTTGCTGCATGTTCAGGATAGAACTATTTGTTTGAATCAACCAATTTGAATCTCTATCAGTTTGGAGGTAATCCCGCTGATTTTGAATGAATAGTAAAATTAAGTTCTGTGAAATTTATAATGTTTTACGAAAGGATATGGAGTAAATGAACATGAGACCATAACACATATGTTAACTCCAACTGCAATATTTTAATGAGCTGTATGGCCATTTCGGAAATTCATTCCTCATCAGCAGCACTAGAACCCAAACAAAGGAAATCCATAATTTCAAAAAATACATGTACATGCCATGCAAATACTGAGTCAAACTATAAATTAACAAATTAAAACGTTATTTTTTTTTGTTTAACGTATATGAGAAATAGAATTAAATAAACATCAACGCTAAGAATTATTCTGTTCATATTCTCATATCTTTTGTTAAATTTCGTATCCGGCGCTTAATTTCACACTAACATTATCTATTCACGAAATAAATCAGATCCATCCACTTCGTCAGAGTAATTAGAGAATACCACAATATGTCGATTTGAAAAGGTTTATATAACAAAATTATAATCAACTCCATTATAACTGAAAAATTTCAATTCTTTACTAACAAAGAAATGCCAAGCCCGGCAAATCATACGTCATGACATGACAGTAAGGAGATTACACAAAAAGATCAAAACAAAAAATAAGACGTCACAAAAATTATCAGCTCATTAGTTTATAGGTAATTACGTTCATGTATTTTATTGTATTATCGATAAAAATGTCAATATGTATCTGTTGTAACAATTGTTCATTCAAAACAATTTTGGGCAGGGGTTCTCCTTGCGTTCGATCTAGTTTATACATATCGCTGAAATCCGACCAGATTTTGACTGCACTTACTGAAAGGTTTCAAGAAAAGACGGTCACTGGGTAAAATCCCCGAAGTTTATTGTCTTTTACAGCTTCAGGATATATACCGAAACCCGAATATTTTTTTTTAATTCTAGACTTTATTCTGGTTCAATAATCTTTCATGGGTTTCATGATACACACCTTTGAAAATAACAACTTTTCATTATACATGTAACATTTTTTACTAAAAAAGGTGTCTTGATGTACGTGTTTACAACTATGCAATATATATTACAGGCTGTTATAATTTGAGGAATATCTGCATGAGCAAAATTATTTTGCTGTTGCATCTTGTCAAAGTGATACTAAATAAGTAATTTTATGCTTTATCTCTTGCTTTAAATCTATACATGTTCAAATGTCAATTAATTCAGAAGGGCAAGAATATTGCTTTAATAAAATCTCGATCTACGTTTTATCGTTAAACTCTGCGCCTTATCAAATAGGCCAAAACATATTGAGGATATAATTGTAACGTAGTTTCGTACACATGCCTGACTTCCGTCTTTCTATAAAATCTATAATGCAACTAAGTTACAGCTCGCCTTTTAAATGATCTTTACGCGTTATTGGTAAACTATACAGAAAGTAAATAAAGGCAATGGGAGAAAACATTTCACAATGTCATGTAGGCAAAGGTCATTACACTACAATCAAACTGCTCATACATTTACTTCAACACGGGATCTAGTGCCACTTTCATCTGTATTTGATTGTTATAACAGAACTGAAATAACATGCTTTATTTAAGGTAATTATCATGATCCACTTTTATTAATTGCAATTAAACAAGTTATAAAAAGCAATGTAAAAATAAACATTGAAGAAGCAAAATAAAAAAGCATGCTAAACTCATGCAAACATATGAAACCATTCAGCTGTTGTGTGTGTTAAATTCAGCTTGATTAGAATTTGCAACAAAAATATTGTGAATAAAGTTTAAGAGAGGTAGAGTAGAAGGAAATATTGAAAAATCCAAAGACCGAAACATTAAAGTGATATGAAAATATTATAAAAAAAATATCATTTATAATCAAAACAAAACAAGTACTGTTGATCTGGACAGTTTCTATAGCACAATATAGCCTATATCAAAACTAAGATAAAAAAGTGAAGAATGAAATGCATATTGTTGAATTACTTAAGTAATCTCTGTCGGTTTCTAAGCATAGCTGCTCTAGATTTCCCTTGGTAGTTCGGTTTCTTCAGAGACCTACAGACACAAGCAACTTTCTTAAGAATTGAATGCTGGCGACATTGTCAAAATAGAACTTATTGCAAATTCGATATTTTCATTTCCTTTATAGTCATTTGGTTCATCTCATTACAACGGCTTTAAATCATTTCGTGGTCAATTGGTCTAGAATTATGAACAATATGTAACTTTAATTTGCTTGCTGTTCCTTTATGTTTTATTTGATAATATATTTGAACTTTTTATCATGTCAAATACACGTACACAAACTTGCATACTCATATTCTTCACATGAAAACCGTCTGGAAATCAGTCTTGAATTGAAATTGTTTCTTTTATTTACCACATTTAAGCATAAATATAAGCTTGAATATTTTCTTCCAAAGCCACAATTTATATATTTCTAAATCTCATTTTATATGAAGAACAATAGTATTTTATATTCTATAAAACTGGTTTATGTTATCAAAATTTATTAAACATGAAAGCGATAATAATATTGAAATGAATATTTCTTTTGTGAGTTATTATAGTTGATGCACATGAAAGTTTTACTTTTATCCAAGGTTTTTTTCGCATTAGAATCTTCATAAATATTAATACTGATTAACTTACCAGTCGGTATAAATAAATTAAATAAGACATTTCATACCTTCAAAGACTGAAGTATGTAAATTATTTGAGTAACCATCAATGATGTAATTAAATATCATATGCACATCAAAAATGCAATTAAAACCAAAACAAAACAAAACAGAAAAACAAACAAATTTCAAGGAAAGTAAACGAAAAACATTTAAGTACAAGAACACAACATCCAGCTGCATGAATAAAATGGCAAAAATCCGCAAAAGAATCAGACAAACAGCAAAATAAATTGTATTCATACCTTTGTGCTCCTCTTGCTTCATCGCCATAGTCTTTATCGCGGAGTTCATTTAGATCGCCAATCAGTTGATTAAATGATCTGAAAAATTCAAAACACTTTCAATCCAATAGTAATGCACATTTTTACAATTGGTACCTCTTTCCCCAAATATTAAAATGAGATATATTTTTCAGAAGTTTATATTTTCTACTTACATATCTTTGCTGAGACTTGCAAAATATTCAAAGGTTTAGAAATTACGAAAAATATAAACAAATAGACCGTCTCTTTAAAAGAATAAGGTTCATAGTGGTTACGACATTGACATATATTATGTAAATAAATCCCTGCTATACTCTTCTTGTTTGTTTATTGTTAGTGGCAGCATATTTTATTTGAAATTATTATACCACATTATATGAACATTACTACGAAAATATCTAAAATATTCTAAAAATTACTATTTTTCACCAATTTTGTAACTATTTACCGGTCAATAGTTTCCAAGACTTTTTTCTTGCTTTCCTATTGGATAAGAAGCCTGATGATAATTCAGAATGCTCTGACATCATTGTTTCCAAGTGTAAACTCTAAACTACGTATGCAAATTACAGTGAACACTATTCACTTTGCAGCAGAATAACTTTGTTGATGAAAAATTTATGTTTTAAGAATAGAAGAAAGAACAATACTAGAAATGACAGAAATATTATTCAAGGATGATTTAAAAATTGAGAATCTTTATTTTATTATTTTTATTATTATTATTATTTTTTGTATAATAAAATATTTGTAGATTGCTCATTTGTGTTTCCCGTTGGAGTAAAGTAATAATTCAGAATGCTATGAAATCATTGTTTCCAAGTGACAACTCTAAACTAGTTATGCAAATTACAGTGAACACTATTCATTTTGCAGCAGATTAAATTTTGTTGAAGAAAATAGATGTAATTGTGCAGTTTTTAATAAGAATACAAAATTTAAAAAAACAAAAACTAGAAATGAGAGAGATTATTTAAAAGTTGTAAATCTTGTGTTTTCGGTATAATAAAACACTTAAAGACTGTTTATTCGGGAATAGCAAGTTTATTGTCCCATCGACCCCTAACTATTGACCTCATGGCCAACAACTGACGACTTGTTTCCAGCTGTGCACCCGTCAGATAAGGATGTCGCTTGATAAGATTTTTATATGGAAATATACGGGGACGGTGTTTAAAATGTTCAATTACTAGAAATGCATTAATATCTCAAGATTATAAGAGTCATATTCAAAAAGTAAAGTTTATTACCTTTCCAATGTTATGATTTTGATAATTATCAGAAAATGAGAAATTGCTTCCAATTTGATTTGAAGATGTGTACCCCATCTATAGTAGTAATCAATGGAGAAAAAGTGAAAAACGCACGAACTCCCATCTTTGCAAGCCTATTAAAAATTCATTTTTTTTTTAAATTCATGAGAGTTATATTCGTGATCCCGACTTTCCGTAGAATAAGAATATATAAAAAAAATTTTGTTTTTTGATGATGGGAAATTGTTTCCATTTTCATTTGAAATTGGAGAAAATCCTTCTCAAATCATGAAATATTGTTTTTGTGGCGGTTTCGCAGATCTATCACAAAGGAGTTAGCGCCTACTTAATGAACTGAGTCGGCGGCTTTCATATATAAAGAATATCAGTGGGGTGGACAGAGTTAATTTTTTTTTTAGATTTCCTATCTGTCAATATAATACATCCATGGTCAGACCAGAGACAAATAAAACCAATATTTTTTGTTTTCTTTTATATGTCTCTGGTCAGATATAGTTACTTTATCGGTCTTCATACTAAAAGTATAGACTTCATGATAAATGATCTTTATCATTATGTTTTAAATGTTAAATTTTTTTTATTTTAATAAATATATAAATAAGTTTGAAATGAAAATAAAGAAACTTAACCTAAATATATGCATTATTGACCAAATTTCATCCAAACTCCGGATTATACCTTTACCGAAAAATAGTAAACACATCGATACGAAACATTTATGAGTGAAAATTATTGTGAAAGCTAAGTGTGTTAAGCCAAAAAATAATGTTTTCTTAATATGCAAATTTTTTTAGAGAAAATCATGATATATTAAATTTATGTCGTAAGACTTATGTAATGTTGATCTTCCCGCTGTGTTGTGACTATAGATTTTATTTGTTAAACATGTGAATTTGATCAAGATATAAATAATCGATAGGGCAATATAAAAGGGGAAGTCATGAAATTTTATTTTGTTTCGTGTAAAATTCTGAATTTCCGCAGAAAAATAAAATCAAGTGATAAATTCAGGTACATAAAAATAAAGTAATCTCCTCGCCCAACTCAAGCAACAAGATACCGTATAGCGGGTAATTTTTGCGAGGTTCTAATTTTCGCTATATTCGCGAGGTTTACTGAACCGCGAAAATTAAAACTCGTGAAATAAAAGTCAGTTTATCTTTATACACGTTCGTCCTTTACAATTTTCTATCCGCGAAAATTGATGACCGCTAAAATTAAATATCCCTCTTTTCGGAATGAATCGCAAAAATTGGCAACCGCGAAAATTTTCCGCTATACGGTAATCGTGCTAAATAAACATACAGACACGGACGTGCGGTGCTGGAAGATCTTTTTCGACCTTTCCGTTGATTTCATTTAAGAAAAATAAACCCGTTGAGTTACACAGAAGATTACGACAATGAATGCTCAATGAACGCTGCGAGTTTCTTTGATAGTTTATATCTTCTTTCTTTCTTTAACAAAGTCTCTAAAAATTTAACCACCTAAACATTTATGAATATGTTTACCACGGTGCATATGCTATATTTCTGACAAAAAAGCAATATATAGGGCTTAGCGGTGCAATTTTTGGGGCTAGGTGCACTTAGCCCAGGCTAAGCGGTGTTTAGACGGACCGTATACAAGATATCAGATGTCCGACACAAAGTTAAGTGTAGCCGATATCTTGGCCCACTGAATCATAGACCTTTTATGTTAATGTGTTTTGGGCATTTTATGCTGGCCGTCAACTGGTTATTTTTACCATTTGGTGTTTTTTGTTCTGTTAGATTTTCAAATATTTGTGATAACTGCATGTAAAAGGGAAATGAAATGCACCGTTTGCTGCTTATCACTTGTTTTTTTTGCTGTTATCTTGGATTTAAATTTACTGATAACTGTTTTTGGAAAATTAGAAATTGTTACCCTCTAAATGAGACCCCTCTTGCCCCCAACCCATATATACATGTACATGCACATTTATTCTTTCTCAGTAATACCGATATTGCAGTTAGTTAAATTGAAACTCAAATGATAAAGACTCGAAGATAAAGAAAATATCGTTTCTGTTTGTTGTTCATGACTCGGTCAGATCAGTTATAGCTTTCTCTTCTATCAGTTTAATATACTTGGATTAAAAGTTTTAGAGTGTAGGCCTTGATGAACAGTATTTTCTTAATATGGACATATTTTGATTTCATCTGTTGATTTTCCCGTCTTTTGAAAATGAAAACAACCTGGTTAATTCATATACTCGTGTGCTTTGCAAAGACATACGGCCACTTTCCACCGCATTTTATTCCCTCAGCGGATCAATTTTAGAAATGCACCCAAATTTTATCAAATATTTTACGAAAGGATATGGAGTAAATAAACATGAGACCATAACTCATATGTTAACTCCAACTGCAATAATTTTAATGAGCTGTATGGCCATTTCGGAAATATATTCCTAGAACCCAAACAAAGGAAATCCATAAAAACCAAACGAAAAGTGTTTCAACGAGTCATCTGAATAGATCTGTAGTATGTCTAATACATTTTTTAAACTATTGAATTGTCATGT
The DNA here is from genome assembly GCA_002080025.1 of Modiolus philippinarum. Taxonomy (NCBI): domain Eukaryota; kingdom Metazoa; phylum Mollusca; class Bivalvia; order Mytilida; family Modiolidae; genus Modiolus; species Modiolus philippinarum. Next base: position 157,626 of record MJUU01062289.1, read on the forward strand.
GAATGTAATTTGAATGGATTTGCATTTTGCAAGCAATCATGCATAATTTGTTACGAAGCACCTTCATGACCTCGAGAACGGCAAAAGTTTGAAAGAGCGCCTCAACATCTCTGTACTCTCAGCTAGCTCAAATTTATAACGTTTATATCGTAACTTGAAATAGATTACGTAACTTGAAATAGATGTTCTTGTCGACCGCAGTCTTAATTATCATCTGATAAAATTTGTTTATTTATCACCACATGTGGTCACATTAGCAGATTTTGTGGTTGGAAAATCGATATAGACGACTGATCATGCGAGATAACTCGTACTGTCAAATCTTGTTGTACATTGCTGGGGATGTCGGCTACGCCTCGGTCAATAGTCAGGGTATCGTGGACAACAACCTTGCTATTCCCTCATGACCAGTCAAGAAGTATAGACTGCTATTTTATGAAATATGACTGAGTTCAAATATAACATTTTCAACTCATTTTGTATAATGATGTGCTCAATATTTAACATATTTTACTTAACTTGCAAATATAGATATTAAAATATATCAATCTGAAAAACGCTTGAAACTGATAATAAAAAGGTTACAAAATCACCATTGCGAGTTGGTTCATCAGTGGATATTAGAGTCCGTGTCAGAGTTTCAACTATATCTAGCATTTGGTCATCCTTTTTCAACTAAAGGGTCTGTTCCTTGCTACGTTTCTACCTTTAATATGTCAGTGGACGCATGCATAGTAGACGTTTACTCTGTGGGCGCATTCTGTCGGATTCCCATACGAGTTCATGTGAACATGTCCATGCTATTCGACTAGTATCTTATAAACGATTATATGACTTGAATGTAGCTTTTCTACCCTTATTATTAATTTCTAAGCCTCTTGTTTTTAAAAATGAAATATTTCATAAAGATACTTCATAAAGATACAAATTATAACAATCATCTTAAATATTTAATAAAGATACAAATTATAACAAATATCTTAAGGGATTATCTCTGTGGAATTTTTAAATTGTAAAACAAAATTCAAGATCCTTTCAATCTAGTATTCCATATGAACATTTCACAGTAATATAATGTACATTTAATTTTACAAACATCTACAGTTTTACTTACTCTCTATCAACTGTTAGACATTCTACACCAGGGGCTAAAGCAATCACATTAGCAGTTCTTCTATCCTCGCTGAAAGGTATTGTACATCATTTAAAAGTCGTATATGTATTTGGTTCATTGCAAATCATGAAAGCACTTTTTACTTACTGTCCTCATAACATTTTATTTGAAATGATGAGACAAATGTTGTCAAATTGTCAAAATTAGAATAATTAAGTACAAAGCAGTATTTGCATTTGTTATATCATATATATATATATATATATATTAAAATATTTCAGACTTCATAACTAGAATTTTGAACTTTCTTTAAAAAACAATACATACCTGAGTAATGCCTTTTCCCCAAAATAATGACCTCTGTCTAATCGTCTTATTTCTTGTGGGTCATCAAAACCAGAAATCTTTTGAGTTACTTTCACCTGTAATTATAAATCAGCTTGAGCATTTATTCTGGAAGTGTTTTATACACTACACATTCTCTTGAATTCCTTCGTCAATTTTAAAGCCTCAATTTTTTGATACGATGATAAGTGTTATCTTTCAGTATTAAAGTTACACATTTTTTACCAACCATGTAATAAGTTTTTGTGATCTTAAGTGAAACTTAACAAAATACTAAAAATTCAGAAGAAGTACTTTACAAGCTTTTTGAATATCAAATTAAGTGTCAGTTACATACTCCAACAAGTTTAACGAAAAACGATAAGTATGATTTTGAGATCTTCACGATATTTTTTTCACTTAAACTGAAACAATATAATATTCTTAACAGATTATCAAACATATCAAACTTTTTTTTTTCAAGTAGATATATAAAAAATTAATTGGAAAATACAGAGATGCAATTAGCGCGGCGCTCCCGTATGGTATAACAAGGTAATTGATGTTTGAAATCGTGATCACATTTCTGAGAAAATAATTAATGCCCCTTATATAATGAGAAAAAATACCATTGAAGTTTGAGTCGTACTTTCATGTGAAAAATTTGAAAAGTTATTGTAGTTTCTACACAATTGGAGGGATATGAAACATTTGATGACACTTCTCAAAGGGTGACTTTACAAGTGATAATACCCTAGTTAATCGAAGAAATGATTTTTTTAATTGTTTTTCTTTTTTGTAATTGTTTGATAATTCTTATATAATTTCTATAATAGGAAATAAGCTCACGTGATTGGTTAAATTTACTTCCAGTGGCAATTTCGGAAGTCGTTTATCTTTCGATAGACGACGTTGACCGGACTACATTTCAGTTCACCTTATAAATTCATACGACAAGAGAATCAAATAGAACAAAAACGTGAAATTGGCATAATAAAAATAAGAATTTAATTACCTATCATTAATTAAAAGAATTATAAGGATAATACATTGTTTGAAAGGAATTTATTTGAGTATTAACGGACCAAGTCACTCAAAAACATATCATAAAAGTCCTTCGGACTTTTTATTTGTTTTTGAGTGAATTGGTCCCGTTTTTACTCCAATAAATTCATTCATTTCAAACGGTATTTAATATTTTACGAAAGGATATGGAGTAAATGAACATGAGACCATAAAACATCTGTGAACTCAAACTGCAATTATTTTAATGAGCTGTATGGCCATTTCGGAAATTAATTCCTCATCAGCAGCACTAGAACCCAAACAATGGAAATCCATAATTTCAAAAATGCTTAAAATGCATAAAACCAAACGCAATCCGAATAATCAGTAATATCAAATATATCTAAGGACAAAACTACGATGGAGGGAGTGAATCCTTTGGTTTTTAAATTTACATAAATTTAGATTATAGTAATTGAACAAAGTGTACACATGAGATATTATCTCATGTACAAGTACACCATATCTAAGAAAAATAAAGAGCATACATCTCTACCACGGGGAATTGTTTTACCAACTCCACACTGCAATAAAAGACAAACTCCTGTATTAAATATTTTACGAAAGGATATGGAGTAAATGAACATGAGACCATAAAACATCTGTTAACTCAAACTGCAATTATTTTAATGAGCTGTATGGCCATTTCGGAAATTAATTCCTCATCAGCAGCACTAGAACCGAAACAATGGAAATCCATAATTTCAAAAATGTTTAAAATGCATAAAACCAAACGCATATCCGAATAATCAGTAATATCAAATATATCTAAGGACAAAACTACGATGGAGGGAGTGAATCCTTTGGTTTTTGAATTTACATAAATTTAGATTATAGTAATTGAACAAAGTGTACACATGAGATATTATCTCATGTACAAGTACACCATATCTAAGAAAAATAAAGAGCATACATCTCTACCACGGGGAATTGTTTTACCAACTCCATTCTGCAATAAAAGACAAACTCCTGTATTAAATATTTTACGAAAGGATATGGAGTAAATGAACATGAGACCATAAAACATCTGTGAACTCAAACTGCAATTATTTTAATGAGCTGTATGGCCATTTCGGAAATTAATTCCTCATCAGCAGCACTAGAACCCAAACAATGGAAATCCATAATTTCAAAAATGCTTAAAATGCATAAAACCAAACGCAATCCGAATAATCAGTAATATCAAATATATCTAAGGACAAAACTACGATGGAGGGAGTGAATCCTTTGGTTTTTGAATTTACATAAATTTAGATTATAGTAAAGGAACAAAGTGTACACATGAGATATTATCTCATGTACAAGTACACCATATCTAAGAAAAATAAAGAGCATACATCTCTACCACGGGGAATTGTTTTACCAACTCCACACTGCAATAAAAGACAAACTCCTGTATTAAATATTTTACGAAAGGATATGGAGTAAATGAACATGAGACTATAAAACATCTGTTAACTCAAACTGCAATTATTTTAATGAGCTGTATGGCCATTTCGAAAATTAATTCCTCATCAGCAGCACTAGAATCAAATCCTATAATCAAAGTATTCTATTCATACATACTTAGCAACAGTCATCTTACCTCTCCTTTATTAATAATAAAGAATGTATCACCAACAGCACCTTCTCTGATGATGAAATCCCCTTCATGAAAGAAGTCCTACAAAAAAAAACAATACACAATTATTTTGAACAGTTCGCTACCACTGTATTAAAGTATCTGTTCAGTGTTTAATTCTATAAGGATATATAAGATAAGAATCTGTTTATTCCAATCAAAGGCCCATGCAGGGCTAAGTAATTTCAATGATTTATAAATCAACATGTATATAAAAACAGTCGCATACAATTTACAATATGTTACTGTATATATTTTCATCCATAGAAATTTTAACGCAATGTCATGTTATTAATGTCTCTGGTTTATCACAAGTGGACCTTGCCGATTATCTACTAAAGGTGGAACAAAGTATGCTTGAGATTCTTAGTGAAAATATAGATCAATGCATATCAAATAAAAAATGGGGATGGTAAAGAGGTAACACAATCCACCTCGTGACTAGTGCATAAAATCAAGTACTGTTTATAGTAGTAGATCAGATTCAAATGCTACAAAGAGTAGATGCATATAAGAATCTATTATCACTGTGTAAACCAATCCATCTTCTGTCGCCTTGCATTGGCTACAAAATATGAGGAACCTACCTCGTGACTAGCGCAAAAAGCAAGTGCGGTACAAAATGGAAGTATATTAGATGCAAAAGTCACCAAGGGCCGGTGCTTTATGGATAACTCAATATTATGTAGGTCATTTTCCTAGCACATACACTGTGTGATATGGATATATATACATTGCTTTGTAATATTATTTTCCGATCTTTAGTTATCATATGATTGGGTTTTTTGTTAGGTTATGCTGAATTTAGTAATAATCCGAAATTATTTATGAAATTCTTGTTGGAACAATGTCATTTCTTTTTTTTTGGAATGTTATATACATTGTAAGTGTACTGGCCTCTTACTGATACTGCCGATGTCTACTGAAATACATGATGATTCTTTACCAAATTAAGGTACCCATAAACCGGTGACTTTTTCTGGTGCCGGTACCAAGTCACGCTATGACGAGTTCCTATCATTGTTTACGTTTGTCTTTTGCCTTATTATTGTATTTTTTCTTTTAGTAGTTTACTGGTGAATTGAGACATTTAATTGTGATTTTCGGCCATTGTAGATGTTTCCTGTTCTCTGTTCCTTGAAATTAACTTAAAGTCTGACCCTGTTCTAACTTACATAGAGCCCAGCTGCGATTCAATTTCGATTCTAATATGTCAAACAGTAATTTGGAAGGGCTTTAAGAGGAAGATTTCAAATGCAAAATTGTCTTTGAAACAGGATATCAAACACGTAATTGACATAATAATTTTATTAATGTACTTTGTTGATTTATTTGTAATTTGTTTTTATAAAATAATCTTAGGAAATGGTAAATAAAAAGATATGGAGTAAATTCACTTGAGACAAAATCTCTACAAATATATGGTAAAAACAAGCAAAGGAACAACGTTTTTTATTGTTTTTCATCTTGGAGTCACCTTGAGGCCTTCAACAATGAGCTTTGCTTATACCTCATAGTAAGTTGAAGAGCGGAATTCTTTGATAATTGTCGAGCAACGCTACATCCATGTCTTTTCAGGTCATGGATAAGTGATTGTCAACAAACATTGATTAAACTTGCAAAATATTCGTACAATTACTGTTATTCGTTGCACGACAAAAGCACTAGTGTCTTAAGATAGTGGACGATTACAACATATAGACAAACACAGGGCACTCATCAAGTCGATTGTAAGAAAACTTAGCTTTATAAAAGAGTGAGACGTGGTCACTTTAAACAGGTCGTCAGAATTAATTTATAAATTACACAAAAATAAATGACAGAACCTGAAAGTATGATAGTATATCCATATGAGAAATTCTCTCACCAACAATTACACCATAACTGAAATATATAGAAAGCATATATCTCTCGCACAGGGAATCTTTTTAGGACTCCACACTGCAGGAGAGACAAACTGCAGTCGTAAATGGTGAATTAAAGGATTTTGAGTATATGCACATGAGACAAAGTCTCTACAAATACATGATAAAAACAAGCAAAGGAGCAAATGCTTCTATTGTTCTTCTTCATCTTGAAGTCACCATGATGCCTTCAACAATGAGCTTTGCTCATACCTCATAGTAAGTCCAAGACGGTCCCTAGCACAGGTTTGAGCGGAATTCTTTGCTAATAAAAACTGTTTTATTCCCTTTTGAACCTTTTTGGGGGTTGGGATTTTTACCTTTCTGTTGCTACTGTAACGTCATTGAGGGATCTATACCAATTAGAACCCTCATGTTTGCTAATGTGTATGACAGACGACATATCAGAATTTCATTTTTATCATTTGAGTTGTAAAACTGTGAAAAGTCCAGGAAATGTCGAATTAAGCTTGAGCAATTGTACTGTACACAAAACACTATTCAAATCAATACTTTCCCAATTACTGAATACAGACAAAGTTGTCGATTGTCATCTTTTGTAGAAAATCCATCTCGTCTGTAACTGTTATATACACAGACTAGAATATCAATGATATCTATCGTACATTAATTAATTGCACGATTAACTAACCTAATTGTCCATGTATATACTTAAAACCTTGTAATAAAACTTTCATTGTTGTATCAATTCAGGAAATTGCAATATCGAGATGGATGTTGAAGAAAGTAAGCTAGCTACAGAAGGAAATCATTTCACAGATAACATGTTATTCTAGAATGTGTTTACAGGGATAAGAGCTTGTATGCCTTTCACCGTTCTAATTACAGTTACGTACTACTAGAAGCGTCATATTTTCCCTAAAAATCATTTAAAAATTTTATTTTAATAATGGGATTTAGACTCATATTGCCTTTTATGAGAACACTTTTCGTTTTCAAATACATACCACTTCAAGAACATCAGCAATTTTAGCCAATTTTTCTGTATGAAGATTTTGTAATAATGGAACACTGAAAATATAACGATGATATTGAGTTAATTTTTAATCTAATAAAAATATATAACTATTTACAAATTAAGTAGAGTAATGTTACTTTTTTCCGCCATTGCCATGAAAGACAGTTTTGACCTACGATTGATTATCTCATTTGTTCAGATTTTATCTGCACTGAAGAGACATGAGTGGTCGAAATGCGCATATGCAGAAATTAAATCCACGGTAACTTCTGTATTTAGTTATTTGATTAACATTACCTTATCCTTTAAAAATGTTACCGTTGATAGATCTTGATAATTCAGATGTTCGCTAAATAAAGTATTTTACCTGAAATTGGAACAAAAATCTCAAAATTTTATATACTGAATAAAAAAGGAAAACAGAGAATACCTACCATGGTCGAAAATAAGAATAACATGTCACAATTCAAGGAAGGACTTCACAAAAAAACAAAAAGAAAGACAAACGGCTCAGAATAGCAAGCACTAGTAAAAGCCAACAGATTTTTTTTATGGCCCGCCTACGATAGTAGGGGGGCATATAGTGTTCGGGTTGTCCGTCCATCCGTTCGTCCGTCCCAAGCTAGGTTTGCCTACAAGTTTTTTTTCTGGGAAGGATGTATACTATTATCATGAAACTTTATATAAATACACATTAGAGTCTAATTAAACAAAAGTCATAATAAAATTTTACCCGTGCAACCAACTTCATGCTTCACTGATCACGGGAAAAAAGTGTGAAAGTATGAGATTTACCCACAGGTTGAAGTTTTTTTCCTATGAAGGATGTATGCTATTATCATTAAACTTTTTATAAATACGCATTCGCATCTAATTAAACAAAAATCATAATAAAAGTTTACCCATGCAACCAACTTCATGCTTCACTGATCACAGGGGAAAAAGTGATTGTATGAGGTTTACCTACAAGTTGAATTTTTTTTTCTGTGAAGGATGTAAGCTATTATCATCAAACTTTACATAAATACACATTAGCATCTAATTAAACAAAAATCATAATAAAATTTTACCTATGCAATCAACTTCATGCTTCAGTGATGATGGAAAAAAGGGATGTAATATGAGGTTTAATCTCAGTTTGAAGTTTTTTTCTCTGTGAAGGATGTATGCTATTATCATTACACTTTATATAGATACTCATTAGGATATAAACAAATAAAAAAATTCTAAATATTTGCCAATGTAACCAACTTTATTCTTCACTGGGCATGGAAAAAGGGGGATAGTTTAAGGTTTATCCATAGGTTTAAGTTGCTTTTCTGTGAAGGATGTATGCTAATATCATTGAATTTTATTAAATACCTATTAGGGTATAATCAAACTAAAATCATAATAAGAATATTTCCATGCAAGCAACTTCATGCTTTACTGGTCACGAAATATACCATTCTTCTAAAGAGTTGCGAGGCGGGGCATTGTGTCCGTTAGACACATATTCTTGTTTCTAAATGTAATGATATAAACCTATTATTTCATTTGTTTATTCCGTTGAATATAAAAACACATATTTTTCAAAACATTTTTCAACTGTAAAAGAAAACCCGAGTTCTGGCACAATAAGATAGGCTATTGCCAATAAAATATTATGGCTGATAATTGAAATCTGTCTTTCGTTTCATAATTTTTTTTATATATTGAGTTCCTTGACGTCATTTATAATTTCAGTATTTTGCTATTTCTAAATACTTTTATGTGGGTAATTTTCGCTAAAATTGCGATCAAACAAATACCGCTAAAACATCCTTTGGATTAATAGTTTGGTTTTCAATTATAATGTGTGAAAACAACGGTATTGCTTAATTTGAAATTACCCCTCGCTACATGTTTGTTCCACGAATAGCAAAATAACACTTGGCAAAATTTCCACGTTTACTTTATTATATTCAAGTTGGATAAATCAACTGAGTATTGATAAAATAAAACTACTATTATTCACTATTTGTATTATTATTTTTGTCCCATGTCAAAACATTCTCACATAGTCTGCAAAGACTTCGGAGTTATTATATGGTTACTCTCCATACAGACAATATCGTATGTAGTCTTATGCTAAAACCAATCATGACATGAAATGGCTAGAGAAAAAGGACTTGGGACTCATATATAGTTGCCAGAAAAAAAATAGCAGATTTCACTGGTATTTGATCTACTTTGTACGACTCTTTCTATAAAGGATAAGTTAAATATAATCAAGTGTAACATTTTTGAATATGACTTTTTTATAAAAAAAACGATGAGGTAAATCTCGAACTTGAGATTTTTACCGTAAATATAATTGAAAGCTATATCAGTATATCAATGACAAGCATTCAACAACAAAAATCATTATGTGGTAACTAGAATAAATTTTTATGAAAACAAAAAGTATATTTGTCTCAAAAAAATATAAAACCGAGAGACAGTGAAAGAAGAACATATTTCAAACTACACTCCCTGCCATGGAAAAATGCTCTGAAATTATAGAAGTTTGTTTATGAATAATTCTAAATCCAGTGCTATTTTCACACATTGTTTTGAATCAAAGAGACGCTAATTAGAGGATAGCTTTAACCTTTTCGAGATACAAAACCGCCATATCATTGTGATAATCATGTTAATCAGTTTGAATGCTAAATGACCACCTGTTGTTGACGTAAACTATAATCAATAAAAAAAATGTGCATATTTTGAAAGTACATCTCTATTTAACAAAGGGTTTTGTCAAAATTGAGTCCACTGGCTTAGATCATTATTAATCTCACACACTAAATGGGTCCATAGCATAATAATAACAAACATATATAGGAAATTACAAAAATGACTTCTTTGGGAATGAAACACTTCGAATAAAGTAAATTAAAAAAACAAACAAATAGTTAGATGTGTATAGATCCTTATACCAATGTATATAAATTTACTCGTTTGCACCGTAGGAATATATACTGACAATATATGTCACCGTATCAAATATTTTCATTCCATTATAATTTGTTTTACTAATATTGATATTGTCGTGTATGCTCCCCGACATTAACCACGTCTCAATGTCTGAAAACAAACCTTGACGACAAGCGTGAAGATTTCGACTTTCCAATAGTGAACTTCCCGTTTTTGAGCAGTAATATTCCCACATCTCCGGCATATGGCGTGTACATTTCACACCTCATTCGCTATTGCCGTACCTGTAGTTTGTACAGCGATTTTGTCAACAGAGCGAAATTACTGTCTCAAAAACTTATACATCAAGGGTATGTTCAGTCACTGTTGCAATTGTCACTACAGAATGTTTTCCGGTCGTCACCACGATTTGACAGACCATTACAATGTTTCTATTTCAAAAATGAGAACAGATATGTTTGGGTAGATTCAGAGTTTGTTACCGGACTGACTGACACCGACTGTGACAAAACCAGACTTTTCACTGGCAGTGTGACGTGGAGCAGATCGTGCTTACCCTTCCAGTGCACCTGACGATACCTCAGTTTTTATAGGGGTTCACACTGCTAGTGCTTTAGTTTTGTGGCGTTCTTGTTCATTTTTGTTTATTTGTTATGTCTTTGTCATATTGTCCCAATTCATGTTGCTGTGTATTGTCGTAATTTTGGATTTATGATTTTAGAATTTCCCCTTTCCTCGTTCTTGCTTCGGTATTCGTTTGCCGATGTAGTTCTGTAACAATGAAGCTTCATTGTTGTCATTATTATCTTCCGGCTAAAAATTATGATATTGTCTTCACCCGAATGAAATAGCTCCCTTGCAATTAAATAACATTAATGACCTTTGAATTAAATATTCAGCAAATTTCTGAAAAGCTTTTTCATGTCTTATATAGAAGTATATATATCTCTCTTTCACTAATACGAATTGCAAGTTAAATTTAATATGTCTTTAGTCAATGACTAACTCCTGATTGAAATGAAGTATCCCGTTTTACATCACAAATTTACAGCTGATTTAGTTGGCATGTACCAAGTAATTTGTATTGCTAGTTGCAAAGTTTTATCAAAAGTTTGGTTTGGTTGAAGAATATGGGATTAAAGTCTATTCCATAAGCATGCAATACACTTTTAAAACAAAGTTTACTGGCAATTATACATAATATTTAGAAGGTATCAACTTTTAACTAGTTAAGGGTGAAATTTTGAAGAAATAAACATAAGATTACTTTACACAGTTTTTAAATATAAATCTTTAGCAGAAAATATTTCTTTTTCTCAAGCTCCATCTACCTATATATAATTTTGAAATAGACTATTGTATTTTAGATGTAATAACTAATTGGGTATAAATGGATTTTAATCTTTGCCCGAAGCTTATACAAAGTTGCAAGTCAAGTTTGCTAAATTTGAGAGTACATGGTTATACAAAATTGCTTTAAATATGATTAATTTTAGAAATCGGTATGAATTTGTATTGGATATGACACTATTTCTTGTATTTGATAGGCTTAATCGATGTTTGGGTTTGGTTTCAAGATTTTTTTATATATTTCTGCGCTTTTCATTGGCTCACAAAACGTAAGAGACGAAAAAGGTCGAGTTAAGATGTTGGATATTGAAAGCAACCGTTTTGATATTAATTAAATTTGAGACATTTATCTAAATAGGATAATTAACAACGGAACCTTTGACCCACAAAATCACATAAAATAAGCTAAGAAATATCAAGTCAGCTCAGAATCCACCATTCATGTGTATGAATTTTTATGTGACAAAACAAAATACTAACAAAATTAAGACATCTCACTTAACAAAATACTATTAATTAGAACAGGTTCATATAAACCGAAAATGTTAACTCGGCCAAAAATAATGGTATTATGATAAATGATCGCTTCCGTAACACTTGTGTGCATTGTACGAATTCAGGTGAATATAATTTCTATGATTACTGATTTTGTTGATACCAGTAATCCCAAAGGAATATTCATCAGCATCTAAGGTCGCTATTACATAAACACAGTGAGTTTAACAGAAATTGAATCATATATTTACCTTCGTAAAAATTTGATATTTTCTTCTTGTCGTTGTAAACCTGTTTTCATCATAATAGCTTGAAAGATTCGACGATCTAAAACCCATACTCGGACGTCCGTCAATGCTAAAAAATAGTATACATTAAATTTTAATGCGTTGTACAGTAACGGCGATGTAAGTAGTCGAAAGAAAAGTCTCTAGTCTTACTTCACGTCTTCATTGATTAGACAAATCTATTGCATTGGCATACTCTTATAATTTGCATTTTTAAAAGCGAAACTTTAATATGATAAAGTCTTACTCTTATCTGTTGATCCTCAGAGGTAACGGAATTAAAGTTTACTGTTGTGATTGTCTATTATTCTTCTTTTTGTCTGGTAACGGATGAGAGCGATTGTAAGACCACTTTGCCAGTTAATGCTATTTTCGTTGACAACCCGCATCTGTGGGTAAAGAAACATGATGTAGCGTTACTCGACACCTAGCAATGGGTTCCGCTCAGACCGGTGCTGGGGTCGTCTTGTCTTGAACTGTGAGGAATGAGCGGAGCTCATTTTTTGTGCCTCTTGGTGACTTCAGAATGCAGAACGGCAATTAAAGCGTTGTTTGAGTGTGTGGTTTTGTCATGTATTTGTAGAAACTTTGTCGCATGTGCATTTACTCAATATCTCTTCATTGCTCATAATTGACATATTCTGTTCAGTAAATTTGTTTCATATTTTGAACCACTTTTCGAAAAAAAAACTCTTGAACAAAAGTGCACTTTTTAGAATAACACGAATACTATGATTAGGGAAAACATGACTATGAATATTTTAAGCAAAGAGTAAAAAAAATAATACAATATAAAACAGGTAGCCTCTTGTCTGTTACTAATGCCTCTTTAATAGTCGAAGAGAAGGATGTCATGTTGGAAATCGTATAAAGGCTATACCTTAAATTCAAATAATTGCTTTACAATGACTAGTGAAAAAATAGGCTAGCATTTAACAGGGATTCAATAGATGTATAGCTTTTAGAATTATAGCTAAATTGCAACATTAAAAGTCTCAATTTTAGCAGCATATGGTTTCTGGAAAATTAATGATCAATGTTAAATGATATTCATTCAGGAATGATTCGATTCATTTGTAAAAGAAATTGTTTTACAATGCAATAATAAATACGTAGTGTAATGAACAATAGAGGTATTGTATCCTTGTCAAAACATCACAACATAGTTCAGTAACAAAATGATACTACAGGAAATTACAGTTGAAAATGTGTACTAGAGAAATTGAACTGATCCCAATTTTAAGGTGAAGATATTGTAGTATAGTTAGATTAGTCATGATAAGTCTCTGGTTCAAATAAAACATCAAATTTGTGTATACTTCATAGAGCAAATAAACAATGAAAGTATGTGGAGAAAATGCACATGAGACAAAGTCTCTACAAATACATTGTAGAACCAAGCAATGGAACAATATTTTATTGTTCTTTTTCAATATCGGAGACATGATTACTTGGCAATGATGCTTAATTATCAAATAATTCAGCAATGTTTTAATTTGCCTTGAAAAAAGTTTAACGACAATAAACTTATTACACTTTTAAACATTAGAGGATAAGAAAAGTCTTAATAATCACTTGGGAATAAAAAATCAAAAGGAAATAACTTGTTTTTCATAAATCATACTTTGACTTACCCCTGACTGAGGCTGTCCGTGTACAGTTGTAAAGAATTGCTAGTTCGCCAAAGCCTCGACCAGCTACCATTTTCCCAAGGAATTTGTTGTTTTTCAGAACCTCTAATTCGCCTTCTGAAAATTATAAACCGTCAAATTTGATAAATTTCTGTTAAGGGCACAGATTGAGAAAAAAACAAATTGGTAAAAATGGCTGCTACTTTAATTGCCAACAGCTACATTAAATTCGCAATGTTAACATAAATGTCCAACTAACAAATTCGACAAGGTAAGTATCGGTTTAATATGGTTTTGTGGTAATGAATTTCAATGCCAGTATTAAAAGCATTTCGCATGAAGTTTGCATATTATATCAAAGCGAAATAGTGACCACAAAGCTAAGTTTAGATGTAGTATACGATTTTCTACATCTTCACTAGCCAATGCTCTTCACAAGAGGACAGGAGCGGATGGTCACCCTTGGCTAGCGAAGATGGATTTTATAATGAATGTCAAAATTTAAAAATGCTACGCACTATTATAAAATGAAATATTTTCTACAGCATGCGCAATAACATTTAGTATTTCAATAACAGAGATCAAAATAATAACGATTTGAGGATTTCCTTAGTTTTCGAGGCAAGTTGCACTAAATCTGCTATTCCCGATTCTAAGATATACCACTATTATAGATGTTTCAATGTCTGCTTTATGTTTTGTGAGTGTTCAGTGGAGTCTGTTGAAAATAAACACCGTTGCTGTAAGCGTAATACAATGAAATCAGAATATATTCTACTATTTATATATACTGACAGTTTATGTATGGAAATATCGAAAACATCTATTACAAAATATACAAATGGTCAAATTTTACAGCCATATTTGTGATAATGTAACAAAATGATCTAGACATTAAGCATTAGTGATATCTGTTCATACTAAAAACCAAAACAGAAAACACTCTATCATTACCTAGGTACGGAATGCTGTTTCGTCAATGTAACATAACGAAAAAGGCCAGTATAACAAAAGTGGACTTCATAAGATCAGGGCCATAATGACATCATGACGTTAACCTGTTCTCATGTATTATGACCTATATGAATGATAACGAGATTCCAGTTGTAGCAAATTTCGGGAATGCTGTCTCATATTGTTCCTAGATTAGCTTTTTTATGCTAGGAACAATTCAGATAACAAAACGGGCGGAACAGGTCTACTTTATAAATACGCTGTATATAACAGTACGGTGTTTCATAATTAAATCCAAAGCTAATGTTAAGGATGCTACGACTTGTCAATAAATGTCCAGACGTATGTGCGAAGAATATAATTGGTCACGATTCCATTGGGATTACACCAAATCTATATTTTGTTAGTATCAAAATGATAATGGGATTTGATATTTGTGCATCAGAGAACAAATTATAGATAACTATCCATTCTGCCATTCAATCTATCATTGTGATTATTTTATTTTCTTCATTTTATCTGTTTTTGAATTGAGCAACAGCAAATATTTAGTTGATAACTTATAATTATTTGGTATTTTTTGGCAGACATATATTTCTACCAATAAAAGAAATGTACCTATTAATTCTACTAAAACAAGTACTCTGTACGCCATTAGTTGTCAATCATACAAATTCTAAATCTCTTCCTGTTTAGCATATTTCCACTGAGCATTATCTTGACATTTGGATTTTTTTTCAATAAAAACATCGCATAATGGTAGTATTGTATTATTAATTATTTTTTTGTTTTGTTTTCAAGTTAATTTGCTTATGTATACCAACAGAAACATGTCCTTCAATTTCAAGCTTATAGTATTGCACTAATGAAATGATAACATTAACATTACAGAAGATGATTTTATGGTTATTCTTTTATCAAAGATAAATTAATAACTTAATGGAAATGAATGAAAGTTCAAGTGACAATTTTAGTAACATGGACATAACGTTGAACACAATTTAAAAATAGTCAACACAGCTGTGTAGTAATTAAGGGATAATGTCATTTCAGCATTATACATGTTATATCAACAGCTATAATGCATTAACAAATTACTCCCTATATGAGACATGAGTTATTCATCTGTCGCCGTATGCAAAAAGGGCTCTACTATTGCAATATCAAGTGTATGTTTCTCTTCTTTAAAGAAAATACCACCCGTTTGAATAATTTGTTCTTGTTTTATAAAATCTCAAAACTTATAATCCTAAATCATATACTTTCGTATTTAGATTTTTTATGTAGGAATCAAATTGGGGCAATTACAAAATTTTCCAACAGAATTTCCGGATCCTAAATCTATAGGGTAAAAGGACAAAGTAGGTATAAAGCCATAGGAACCGACATGGTCATGACTTGGTTAGTGTTAACAACAAAGGCCCAGACTTGGGAAGGACATCTACAAAAATGGTGAACTGGTTCATGGCGTGCCGAACTTCTGTTCCCGGTCACAACTCAATACCAATTGCTTTTGAAATGAAGCCAATGAAAAGAAATTTTCATCAGAGTGCTAAATGAAAAATTGCAATTTTTTTTTTACCGACGCTTCAATTTTTTCCACAATTGACAATGAAGTATGGATAGAGAAGAAATATATGTTAATAAAGTGACAGGTAATTGATCCGAGATAATTAAAGAACCAAACAACAAAAAGAAATAATGGTACTGTATAAATATCGTTCAACACTGCAACAAATGATGGCACTATCTGCCGACAAAGGCAAGACAGGAGCCTATTCTTCAGCAGAATGATAAAATTTGTTGAAAATTTGAAAAATTCATAGTAGAAACCAAGTTCTCGAGGAACTTCAATGGACGCTACGAATGGGATAAAAAAACATTCACATATTTTTGAGATTCTAAGAATTATAATACCATATCTTATAAAACACAAAACCTCAGTTTTGACACCAACGGATTCATATGAAACTATTCTAAAGATATATGTGTAAACTATTCGATAACATGAAGTCTTAGATCGATTCACATTTGATCACTTGACAGTCACATAAAAACAGCTAACCAAAGACCACACAACTATGAAACAACAAAAATAATGACAAATTTTGGGACTAACTGCAAGAGAGCCGGAGATAAAATTTATTCCAAAACAAAAACAACAATTACTGGAATGTGTTCCAAGAATCAGAGGTTATTCATTACCAAAGGACGTATGTTATATGACAGTTACTAAAATCATTCGGCAGAGAACGTTATTCAAGTCGAAACTAGAGGATGACTCTGAGGTACATGTATAACCTTATACTAAAGAACGATTATGTGGTATTACTAGATATCAATGGACTCTGGGGTAAAAGCTTAAACCGATACTAGAAGAAACTAAGAAATATAAACCGGCAGTATAATTATGAGGTAAAAGCTGACACTAGATGACTATGAAGTACAAGCCCATACTGAAGCGTATTGTACCATGATGTTTCAGATACCTTAGGACAATTCATATTCAAGTA
>MJUU01062290.1:0-18507 GCA_002080025.1 Modiolus philippinarum
TCAAACAGGAAGTGAGCATGTGAGGGATCCAAACTCTTTTACATAGTGACCAGTGTTTTCCATTCGCCATTTAAGCTGGCTTTGCCGACCACGTTCTTTTGCAGGTCGACCACCTTTGCCTTCATCAAGGTGGTCGGTAAAAACGGATATTTTTCAGTTCCGCACCGAAGTAGTTCCGTCGTTGTTTTCATTAGAGAAAATGGCGGATCCGAACAAAAAGGAACAGAATCTTTCGTACAGAACGAAAAGGGAAGATACCGAACGAAATTATTCAAATCAAAGAGAACGAACCTTTGGAGAAATCATCAAAATGGGGACCACCATTCAGTTTGAATATACTGGTACGAGAAAATGATCAAAACATCGAGTACGAAAACGAAAGGGATGATAAACACATATAATAATAACAAACGATTCACATTTTAGTTCTGTATGCCATATATGTACAAAAAGTGGTCATGGAATGCAAGCAAAAGTGTGTTATACTCATTAAAAAGTAAAACCCAAAATAAAACATGAATTGATTGTCAAATCTGAATAACAACAAAACAAAAATTTATCAAGTAATCAAATTTACAGTTTTTTATATACATTACCAAAATACAGCATGCAAATGCTGCAAATATAAAAAAGCCGGCTATGACTTTCAAAAACAACCACCTTTCGTTTGGCAAAAAAGGAAAACACTGTAGTGTAGGTCCTCATAGTGACACTCCATGATTAATATCAGAAAGCTGGGATATGTGGTTCCTGAGAAAACTGTGACAGAATTTTAAAGATGACAGAAATTTTTTGTGACGCTGAACAGCAAAAAAATATTCCGAGTTCCATCAAACAGGAAGTTGATATGAGAGAGATCTCAAACTCTGTTACACGGTATAGCTAACCATACTGATACTCCATGCAACATTGCAGAAGGCTGGGATATATAGTTCCTGAGAAAAATGTGACAAATTTTTTGAGACGCCGAAGCCAGACAAAGATGAACGCAAGACGACGGATAGTGATCCCTATATGTTGCCAATGCGTTAACGCAGGCAACACAATAAAGTGAATCAGAATGTACCTGAGGACTATTGTTGCCAAGTTTGGTGTTAATTTGTCCTGTAATTTCATAAGAAAAAATCACTGATAATAGATCCATAGTACAGTGTAAAAATGTGTTCCCTGCTGGCTCTCATCTTTGATAAAATATAAACCTGAAACACAACTTTTTATAGGTGATACTTAATGAATATTATAGTGCAGTTTTGTTCCTATTGGCGAAGTAATTTTAGAGAGGATCTCTCGATGTGTTTTCCACTAGGTAAAGTTTAATTGTATGCCCCCTTGACAGCCATTTTTTATGAAGTATGAACCTAAAAACACCATTTTTTACAAAGGATAAGCTAATAATTATTATTGTTAGGTTTGTATTCAACAAGTCAAATAGTTTCAGACATGTCAGAGGAGATCTTTGAAATTACATCCGTATATCTTACTGTTTTTATGAAGATTTTCACATACTTAAACATGCTGATGCTTCATTCCGTTTTATAGTCTGTTGATATCCTTGGTACTTGATTTTTCCTCCGATTTCGATATTTTGGGTATTTTTTTATTCTCTTTATAGATCCTATTGGTAATTTGGTCTCCTTCCGCTTTTATGGTTATAAATATTTTGGTTTATGGATTTAGAAATGTTTTGATTTGATCTGCACTGAAGAGACATAAGTTGTCCAAATGCGCAGATTCAGAAACTAAATTAACAGTAACTTCAGTATTTTGTTGTTAGATACTGCTGATGAGAGGTGACTCCTTGAAAGATGTGTACAGCATAACAAAATTTACTGGTTATCATGCAGCCTTGTTATATCTGTATTTTGAATGTGTTTCCCATAGATTTGATTCCAACTGGCTGCCGTCTTTAATGAGGAATGGACCTGTAGGATTCCTTTTTTTTAAATCAAACAAGCTATGGACCATTAAGGCAAATCTGTGGTTTCTGGGAAGATTATATTTGAATGGATTCACAAATGGGCACAATGTTTACCTTTTTCCCTACTTCAAGCTTTATTCTATGACATGTATGAGGTACATATGGATACCTAATTCTGAAACTTTATGTCAAATGTCAAATATGTCAAGTAGTTACATTTAAAAACAATGATTTATATAAAGAAAACAATATCGCTGAACTGTTAAACAGGGGGGAATAAGTTTAATATGAACTTGAAGGAAAAAGAATCTTTAATGAAAGTTCATACCAAATATCGAGATGCTGAGAATAATAAATTCAATCAGTGTAGGATGGAATAATGATGGATGAATAGCCAGAGGTAAAACAGTTTTCATACATAGACTTTGAAGCAGGATCCAACCGCAACTTACTTCTTTTCTATCCAATCCTTTGAAGCCGGATCTAACAACAACTTACCTCTTTAATATCCAATCCTTTGAAGCAGGATCCAACATCAACTTACCTCTTTAATATCCAATCCTTTAAAGCAGGATCCAACAGCAACTTACCTCTTTAATATCCAATCATTTGAAGCAGGATCCAACAACACCAACAGCAACTTACCTCTTTAATATCCAATCCTTTAAAGCAGGATCAAACAACAACTTACCTCTTTAATATCCAATCATTTGAAGCAGGATCCAAAACCACCAACAGCAACTTACCTCTTTAATATCCAATCCTTTGAAGGAGGATCCAACAGCAGCTTACCTCTTTAATATCCAATCCACTGAAGCAGGATCCAACGGTAATTTACCTCTTTGATATCCAATCCTTTGAAGGAGGATCCAACAGCAGCTTACCTCTTTACTATCCAATCCTTTGAAGCAGGATCCAACAGCAACTTACCTCTTTAATATCCAATCATTTGAAGCAGGATCCAACAACACCAACAGCAACTTACCTCTTTAATATCCAATCCTTTAAAGCAGGATCCAACAACAACTTACCTCTTTAATATCCAATCATTTGAAGCAGGATCCATCACCACCAACAGCAATTTACCTCTTTAATATCCAATCCTTTAAAGCAGGATCCAACAACAACTTACCTCTTTAATATCCAATCCTTTGAAGCAGGATCCAACAACAACTTACCTCTTTAATATCCAATCCTCTGAAGCAGGATCTAACAACAACTTACCTCTTTAATATCCAATCCTTTGAAGCAGAATCCAACAGCAACTTACCTCTTTAATATCAAATCCTTTGAAGCAGGATCCAACAGTAATGTACCTCTTTAATATCCAATCCTTTGAAGCAGGATCCAACAGCAACTTACCTCTTTAATATCCAATCCTTTGAAGCAGGATCCAACAGCAACTTACCTCTTTAATATCCAATCCTTTGAAGCAGGACCCAACAGCAACTTACCTCTTTAATATCCAATCCTTTGAAGCAGGATCCAACAACAACTTACCTCTTTAATATCCAATCCTTTGAAGCAGGATCCAACACCAACAACAGCAACTTACCTCTTTAATATCCAATCCTTTAAAGCAGGATCCAACAACAACTTACCTCTTTAATATCCAATCCTTTGAAGCAGAATCAAACAGCAACTTACCTCTTTAATATCCAATCCTTTGAAGCAAGATCCAACAGCAACTTACCTCTTTAACATCCAATCCTTTGAAGCAGAATCCAATAGCAACTTACCTCTTTAATATCCAATCCAATGAAGCAGAATCCAACAGTAACTTACCTCTTTAATATCCAATCCATTGAAGCAGGATCCAACAGCAACTTACCTCATTAATATCCAATCCTTTGAAGGAGGATCCAACAGCAGCTTACCTCTTTAATCCAATCCACTGAAGCAGGATCCAACGGTAATTTACCTTTTTGATATCCAATCCTTTGAAGGAGGATCCAACAGCAGCTTACCTCTTTACTATCCAATCCTTTGAAGCAGGATCCAACAGCAACTTACCTCTTTAATATCCAATCCTTTGAAGCAGAATCCATCAGCAACTTACCTCTTGAATATCAAATCCTTTGAAGCAGGATCCAACAGTAATGTACCTCTTTGATATCCAATCCTTTGAAGCAGGATCCAACAGCAACTTACTTCTTTAATATCCAATCCTTTGAAGCAGGATCCAACAGCAACTTACCTCTTTAATATCCAATCCTTTGAAGCAGGACCTAACAGCAACTTACCTCTTTAATATCCAATCTTTTGAAGCAGGATCTAACAGCAACTTACCTCTTTAATATCCAATCCTTTGAAGCAGGATCCAACAGCAACTACCTCTTTAATATCCAATCCTCTGAAGCAGGATCCAACAGCAACTTACCTTTTTAATATCCAATCGTTTGAAGCAGGATCCAACAGCAACTTACCTCTTTAATATCCAATCCTTTGAAGCAGAATCCAACAGCAACTTACCTCTTTAATATCCAATCCTTTGAAGCAGGATCCAACAGCAACTTACCACTTTAATATCCAATCCATTGAAGCAGAATCCAACAGTAACTTTCCTCTTTAATATCCAATCATTTGAGGCAGGATCCAACAACAACTTACCTCTTTAATATCCAATCTTGTCTGATTTATCTCTTCTACCAACAATTCAGTAGTATGTAATTGGTCTTTAATTGTTTGCATCAATAATGTTCCATCTAATGTTCTTCTATCTAAATCATTCAATTTTTGTTGAACTTCGATTTCTTTTTTGCATATTTTAGCAACTGAAAGGAGATCTTTCTCAATTAGATATCGGCATTTAGCATAATCATTGTCTGACATTCCTGCTGTTTTAACATGTCCAAAAACATTGTTTCTCAACTGAACTAGATTTTCAACGTTCCTTTTTAGTGTGCAAAAATGGTCAATCAAAATCTGTGACAACTGGTCACCCAGATGTCCAACCGTTATTCCTGCAGTTACCGAGGATGCACAAATAGTTTCAGGTCCCCCGGCTGGTCGTTTTCTGTCCTGTTGGCATGGTAAACAAGATGTATTAAATAACTTATTCCAATGAGCTTTGGTAATTATTTGCCTTTGTGTTGGAAACACATAGCTTGCAGGACATTGACAGCATCTCCTGTGTATTTCATACAAATGATAAATATCATGTTTATTCCGCGCTAGAAAATTTTCGAAAGTTTCTTTTTGGGCTGTAAGGCAGCTATACCAGAATACCTCCTGACAAAAGTTAACTATCAAACATCTTGCTAATGTTACATCTAGTACACTAGTTGTCAATCCCCGATGTGGAAAACTACAACAGAAATCTGCCGTTCTGCTGTGCTTATGACAGGGCTTCTTAGGCCCAATCTTGTCAAATAAAACTTCAAGCTGTGACGGATGTAAAATACGGCTGGAAGGTAAAGTATAGCCAGGGGCACACTGACAGCAGCGGTACCGATTGTAACACATATGATAAATTTCATGTTGGTGAGAACTGATGAAAGTTTCAAAGGAACTATGTCCAGCCAGTGATGTATTTAGTTCTATGAGATCAGTGAAGCCTTCCTTTGTATGTTCTACAATCAGTGTAGAGTTCCTGTTGAAATTCTCTCTTTCTTTAGAATCCATTTCTCAGCATATTTGTACACTACAGATAAGTGAAAAATAATGATTTACTTAGGGCTGATCAAGAAAAGTTGGTCTGGGATCCTTTGAAGGTACTTTAAATAAATTTCTGTGGATGGTTGTGTTTTCATCATCTGATTGCATTGAAAATATAGGGAGAAATTCTATGGGTGGTGGGTGTCAATAAAAAGTGCCTTCAAAGACCCCCATGTCTATTTTTCTGGAACAGCTCTTACATGACTGGTAAAGATTATCAAAAGAACAAAAGGTACTAATGCTGCCTTAATATCAACCTTATCAAAATTAGATTTACCAATTGTTCTTTACAGTCACTGCATTCTTGATCTAACAACATCACATTTTACTTTCAATTCTATGACCTTTGACATCAACCAATCCGAATCCATTCTACATGATTTTGAAGACATTTAGCTTTATGATAAAAGCTGAGGATGAATCATGATGAATTATCTAAACAGAAAGTAAAATTGGATGGTGTTAAATCCTCCATGCAGTCACTGTAGTGAACAATTGGTAGAGCTAATTTTAATTACATTGCCTTAATATAAGTCTACTCTTCCGGTTGACATAGTTTTTGTTTCTGAAAATTTGTTTCAAAATATAAAATTACTGAAATCATATTTGTTTGCTTTGATTGTGTATTAGTTTTGGTATTCAGGTCATCGAGTTATTTCTGTTTGGTCGTTTTAGTGCTTAGGTTTTAGTCTGTAAATCTGGATTGTGTGTCAAATAAATCTGGTTTGATGTTCAGATGTGTACAGTTCTGTTGATCGGGTATGGTGTTTGAATTTATTCAGTTCTGTTAACCAGTCGGGGACAAAACCTATTCAAGTTATCAAATGAAGTACAATTGTGTAACTGAATCAAGGGATCATGTATTTTCAGCAATAACTTATTTAAGTCAATAAATGTTGAATTCTTCAAAATGATCAACTTTGATAGCAAATTTGTTCATCAAATTTCTTTATGATAAAGATTTATCTCAAACAAACAAAAGTTTTTCCCATATGGTTTGGAATCTTGACTGTGTAATAACCTATCAATTATAAATGCACAAAGAGAGTAAACACATGTGCCAATCCCCATAAAGATTACACCCTTGGGAAATTAAATCTCAATTATCTTTGAAACAGTTCACCAAATCAATTAGACAGACTATGGATTAGACTGAGGTCAACTATTTAAAACAAGTATAATAATAGAATTAATGTGACCATTAAGTAAGAATTCGAACAAAACTGAATATAATGTGAGTAAGACTTGAATAACGCAATGAACTTATCAACAGAGTAATGTCCCTTGATTAATAAATTGGTAATTCATACAGGCCAGGGATAACTCTACTATACCATTAAGGGTGGCTTAGCGGCCCCAATTTTCCCTAGTGGTCCCAAACAAAATCTTGCCAAAATAAAAAATCCCAATAGGAATTGTCACGATCCACTAAGATCGATTGTTAGTCCCAGTTCAAACCAAGCAGTCCATTCTTAACATTGGGGATCTTATAAATATGTTGTTTTGAATGAAAAAAATCCTCATAGTTACAAAAAGAAAGGGTCTTTCCTCTAACAAGAGGCTCTCAAGAGCCTGTATCGCTCACCTGGACCATGGCTGACATAGGTAAGAGGCATTTCAAAGAGGAAAAACAAAACATAAAATTTAGCAGAATACTTTTATTTCTAAAATTACAGTATTCTTGTTTGGTTTTCATGGCAACCGAAAGATCCACCATCCATTACAGCCAATAACAGAACATCACTAAAAAAATTTTGGCAGGGGTTACCCTTATAATCAAGGTAATACATATTGATGAAGATGAACAACAATAAAAGCGTTGTTCCATTGCTGTGTTTTACCATGTATTTGTAGAGATTTTGTCTCATTTGCATTTACTCCATATCCCTTCATTGTTAATTGATGAAACTAAAACATTCAGACAACAATTCAAATAAAAATTCACAAATTTGGGCAGAAGTTCCTCATAAAATCAATAGGGCCAATATATGTTTCAGATGGTGGCCATCTTGGATGAGGTAGGCCCTGCCAAACACATTTTTGGATGAGACCACCATAGGACCATTGTGGCTAAGTTTGGTTCTAATTGGACTAGTAGTTTTTGAGAAGATCTTTGAATGTATATTCCATGTGGTCCAATGTTAAAACAATGTTCCTGCTGGCAGCCATCTTGGATGAGGTACAGACCTGCCACAAACCTTTTTTGGAAGGGAACATCTCAGGGCCATTGTGACAAAGTTTGGTTATAATTGGAATGGTAGTTTATGACAAGATATTTGAATGTCTTTTCCATAGGGTCCAATGTTAAAACTATGTTCCCTCTGGCGACCATCTTGGATGAGGTACATACCTGCCAGATACCTTTTTGGATAGGACCATCTAAGGACCATTATGGTTTAGTTTAGTTTTAATTGGATTTGTAGTTTCTGAGAAGATCTTTGAATGTATTTTCCATAGGGTCCAATGTTAAAACTACATGTATGTTTCCCGTTGGTGGCCATCTTGGCTGAGGTACGGACCTGCCGGATACCTCCTTTTTTGGAAGGGACCATCTAAAGACTATTGTGGCTATGTTAAGTTTTAATTGGACTAGTAGTTTCTGAGAAGAAGTTCTTTGAATATATTTTCAATAGGGTCCAATGTAAAACATAGGTAATCAACGATTACAAAGTTCGCCTCGTTATGGCACATGGACACAGAAACCCAATTTTGCCAAGGTGCTCATTTACCATCCCTAATGCATGTATACAAAGGCTACATGATCTTGCCATGTACAGTAACAGAGACCTGAATTCGGACGTAAACTTGAATGTAAGTGACTCAAGCGGAAAATATAAGTCAAAGTGACCTAATTTTGCCTGGATGCTGACCTACCATCAGAGATGCATGCACGTGCAAGGTTAGATGATCCTTCCATGTACAGTGACTGAGATCTGAACTCAGACGTAAAGTTGAATGTAAGTCATTCAAGCGGAAAATATAGGTCAAAGTGACTTAATTTTGCCTGGATGCAGACCTACCATCAGAGATGCATGCACATGCAAGGTTAGATGGTTCTAGCATGTACAGTGACTGAGATCTGAACTCAGACTTAAAATTGAATGTAAGTCACTCAAGCGGAAAATATAGGTCAAAGTGACCTAATTTTGCCTGGATGCTGACCTACCATCAAAGACGCATGCACATGCAAGGTTAGATGATCCTAGCATGTACAGTGACTGAGATCTGAACTTGGACATAAAGTTGAATTTCAGTCGCTCAAAGGGAAAATATAAGTCAAAGTGGCCTAATTTTGCCTGGATGCTGACCTATCATCAAAGACGCATGGACATGCAAGGTTAGATTATCCTAGCATGTACAGTGACTGAGATCTGAACTCGGACATAAACTTGAATGAAAGTCACTCAAGCGGAAAATATAGGTCAAAGTGACCTAATTTTGCCTGGATGCTGACCTACCATCAGAGATGCATGCAGGTGCAAGGTAAGATGATCCTACCATGTACAGTGACTGAGATGTGAACTCGGACTTAAACTTGAATGTAAGTCACTCAAGCGGAAAATATAGGTCAAAGTGACCTAATTTTGCCTGGATGCTGACCTACCATCAAAGATGCATGCACATGCAAGGATAGATGATCCTAGTATGTACAGTGACTGACATCTGAACTCGGATGTAAACTTGAATGTAAGTTACTCAAGGGGAAAATATAGGTCAAAGTGACCTAATTTTGCCTGGATGCTGACCTAGCATCAGAGATGCATACATTCCCCTTGGTTGAGATGTATACTCTTAATTTTTCTTAGATATGGTGTACTTGTACATGAGATAATATCTCATGTGTACACTTTGTTCAATTACTATTATCAAAATTTATGTAAATTCTAAAACCTTAGGATGAACTCCCTCCATCGTAGTTTTGTCCTTAGCTATATTTGATATTACTAATTATTTGGAGTTTGTTTGGTTTTATGCATTTTAAACATTTATTGAAATTATGGATTTCCTTTGTTTGGGTTCTAGTGCTGCTGATGAAGAATTAATTTTCGAAATGGCCATACAGCTCATCAAAATTATTACAGTTGGAGTTAACATATATGTTATGGTCTCATGTTCATTTACTCCATATCCTTTCGTAAAATATTTAATACAGGAGTTTGTCTTTTGTTGCAGTGTGGAGTTGGTAAAACAATTCCCCGTGGTTGAGATGTATACTCTTAATTTTTCTTAGATATGGTGTACAATATCTCATGTGTACACTTTGTTCAATTACTATTATCAAAATTTATGTAAATTCTAAAAACTTAGGATGAACTCCCTCCATCGTAGTTTTGTCCTTAGCTATATTTGATATTACTAATTATTCAGAGTTTGTTTCGTTTTATGCATTTTAAACATTTTTTGCAATTATGGATTTCCTTTGTTTGGGTTCTAGTGCTGCTGATGAAGAATTAATTTCTGAAATGGCCATACAGCTCATCAAAATTATTACAGTTGGAGTTAACATATGTGTTATGGTCTCATGTTCATTTACTCCATATCCTTTCGTAAAATATGCACAGTTAGATTATTGTACTATGTATAGTAACTGAGATATGAACTAAAATGTAAATTTGAATGCAAGCCACTCAAGCTGAAAATATAGGTCAAAGAGACCTAATTTTCTTGGGAGGCTTGCATGCAAAGTTTGATGACTCTACACTGCATAGTTACTAAGATATATACCCAAATGCAGACGCGGACTCGGGCACGGACGCGGACAAAGACGAGGACGCCAGGGGTACTCCAATAGTCCCCCCTCAACTTCGTTGTTCAATGTTCCCCGCTGATAAGGTACCAACCTGTCGGATACCATTTTCGGTAGGGACCATTGGCATTTAAGGGAAATTGTGACTAAGTTTGGTTATAATAATGGACTGGTAGTATCTGAGAAGATCTTTGAATGTCTTTCGCCATAGGGTTCAATGTTAAAACTATGTTCCCTGCTGGCGGCCATCTTGGATTAGGTACAGACCTCCCAGAAATCTTTTTTGGAAGGGACCATCTAAGAATCATTGTGACTAAGTTTGGTTATAATTTGACTGGTAGTTTCTGAGAAGAAGATCTCTGAATGTCTTTTCCATAGGGTCCCATGTTGGATTAGGTACAGACATGCCAGATATAATTTTCAATGGGTACCACCCAGGGACTACAAATGTATTGTGACGAAGTTTGGTTCTAATTGGCCCAGTGGTTTCAGAGGAGAAGATCTTTGAATGAAAAGTTTACATCGGACCGACGATGGACCACGGACGGATGGACGACGGACACAGGACCCCAAGTGATGGCAAAAGCTCACCCTGGCATAGCCAGGTGAGCAAAAAAATGCTATTTTCATGTCTCCAACGCGAATATTTCATTAACCATCATTACTGTCAACAAACCATGTGATCAGTAAAGTGTTAATATTGTTGCCAATTAGCTATTAATAGTAGATAAATGCCACTGACAATATTTAACGTGCTTAAGATGTGAAGGTATTGGTTAAAATGGTCTTACATTTTATCCCACAACAGTTAAATATGTACAGTAGAGAAAGAGACGTACCATAACTAATCACTTGGGGAGACATAAATTTTAATCCTTTAGACATAAAATCACAGACATACTATCACTGTGATAGACCTAAAAAGCAATAAAACAGAACGGAGAGGATCAAATTTTATTACCTGTTTTACCTGTAATTCCTTTGAAGTCTACCTGCTTAATTAGATTTTTACCTGTAAAACAGGAAATGTCCTGACAAAACTTGGGTTTTATAACCCCAATTAAACATTTTTTTAAGGTAGAAATTAATCCCCATCCTTTTCCTAGACATCCCCACTATCACAGTGATTAGTTTTGGTATGTCTCTTTCTGTACTGTTTTATAAAACTTAGAAACATCAAATAAAATGTAAAATAAACACGGATATGATGGTCCGCATTGAACCCGTTACGATTTTTTTCACCGCACCTGAACTTCTGGATAATTGTTATATTAGTCCAGGGTAATACAGACTTCTTGACCTTGACGGATCTTGTCTTTCTTATGGGTACTAATAAGTTCTTGACGATTCTTATTGTAATGCTGTTTTGCCTAAAAATATATATAAGAATTAAAGAATATTTACACCGCATCTACCCCAGTGAAATTAAAGAGGCAACCGATACACCAAATTCTGTTTCATACCTTGACCTTTTGTTATACATTGATGAACATGGACTACTGAAATCTAGGTTATATGAGAAAAGTGATGATTTTGACTTTCCAATTGTGAACTTTCCCTTTCTCTGCAGCAATATACCCACACCCCCGCATATGGAGTGTATATTTCACAACTGATTCATTACTGCAGATAGTGCAGTTCATGCAGTGACTTTGTGGAAAGAGCAAATTCACTGTGGAAAAGCTGCTGAGTCATGGATATGTTCAGCTGTTGTTAGTTCCGTCCCTTCAGAAATTGTATGGCCTTCAACACGACATCATAGATAGATATGAAATGTCAGTGTCACAAAATGAAAACTGACATTTTCAGCTAGATTCACGTCTTCCCGGATTTGACATTACCCGTTTTGACTTAACCCTGGATTAACCCACTGACAGTTCGACGGGTGCTGTATACAGAGCAGGACATGCTTACCCTTCTGGAGCACCTGATGTCACTCTATTTTTTGAGAGTTCACACTGTTAGTGCTTTAGTTTTTTTGTGTTGTATATATAGTGTTTGTGCGTTTTGCGGGCATGTAGTGTCTTTGGTCTTCTGTCTACTGGTGTTCTTGCTTTTGCCTTGTCTCTGGACTTTGACTTTTGTAATCTTGTGCTTTGTTCCTTTGGTATTCTGCTGCCATTGTTTTTAAAGATTTTATTTAAATAACTTCGTAAGTTTCTTAGTGCTTATTGTTCGGTATGACGACATCTTGACAGATCTTGTCCTTCTTGATGGTTCTTTTTTTATGCCAACTTATGGTGTCTTGCATACACAAATATATCATTATACCATCAGTTGGGTCATAGTATGCATTTCTTGTCGGTACCTAGCTTCTTGTCGGTTTCTTGTCGCTTCTTGTAGGTATTATGGCTTCTTGATGGTTCTTGTCGGTAATTAGTGAGATCCATGAAACAATGTAGGTCATTTTATTTCTGTCTATTTATCATTACATATATCAGAG
Organism: Modiolus philippinarum; assembly: GCA_002080025.1. NCBI lineage: Eukaryota > Metazoa > Mollusca > Bivalvia > Mytilida > Modiolidae > Modiolus > Modiolus philippinarum. The sequence continues at coordinate 12,766 of MJUU01062290.1, forward strand.
AAGACTTCAGATAAAATAAACTAGAGACTCAGAGACTGAGCATGTATCACCCACCTGACAAAATGCTTCTATGCCATACATGTCCAAAAACGATGTTTATTACCAATGAGGTCTAATGTTTAGCTATGTTCTCCATTAGCACCCATTTTTTTCTGATCCTATTGAAATGAGTTATTTTTCAAAGGATCTTCTATACATTTAGTTAAATTTGCTTGAATAATTCAGAGTCTGAGAAGATGATCAAAAGGATGATTTTTCTCATACCAGTCAAGGCTCCAATGTTGAAACTATGTTCTGCACTAGCTGCCATGTTTTTTTTTATCAGATCAGAATAAAATGAGCAATCTTCATGGAGTACCTTCCATACATCATTCCTGTAAAGTCTGGTGGAATTTGCTTAAGTGGTTAGAGGAGAAGATTAAAATGTGATTTTCCCCTAAGGTCCAATGTTAAAATATGTTCCGTGCTGGCTGCCATGTTTTTTATCGAATCGCAAGAAATGAGCAATCTTTGTTAAGGACCCTTAGCACATCATTGAATTTGCTTCAGCCGTTTCAGAGCAGAAGATAAAAATGTGATTTTCCCAAAGGGTCCAATGTTAAACCATGCTGCGTGCTGGCAGCATGTCTTTTATTGGATCGGAAAGAGATGAGCAATCTTCCTAAAGGACCTTCCATACATCATTCCTGTAAAGTTTGGTTGAATTTGCTTCAGAGGTTTCAGAGCAGAAAATGAAAATGTGATTTTTTCCATAGGGTCCAATGTTAAATCTAAGTTCCACGCTGGTGGCAATGTTTTTTATCGGATAGGAAAGATATAAATAATCTTTGTAAAGGACCTGCCATATATCATTCCTGTAAAGTTTGGTTGAATTTGCTCAGAGCAGTAGATGAAAATGTGATTTTTCCCATAAGGTCTAATGTTAAACATAAGCTCACGCTGGCGGTCATGTTTTTTATTGAATCGGAAAGAAATGAGCAATCTTCATAAAGCACCTTCCATACATCATTTGCTTAAGTAGTTTCAGAGGAGAAGATGAAAATGTGATTTTCCCATAAGGTCCAATGTTAAACTATGTTCCGTGCTGGTGGCCATGTTTTTTGTGGGATTCGAAAGAAATGAGTAATCTTTGTTAAAGGACCTTCCATGCATCATTCCTGTAAAGTCTGGTTGAATTTGCTTCAGCTGTTTCAGAGCAGAAGATGAAAATGTGATTTTTCCTTAGGGTCAAATGTTAAGTCTAAGTTCTGCGTTGGCAGCCATGTTTTTTATCGGATGGGAAAGAAATGAGTAATTTTTTGGTAAGGACCTTTAGTACATCATTCCTGTAAAGTTTGGTTGAATTTGCTTCAGCCATTTCAGAGCAGAAGATGAAATGTGATTTTTTCCATAAGGTCCAATGTTAAATCTGTGTTCCTCGCTGGTAGCCATGTTTTTTATCGGATCGGAAAGAAATGAGTAATTGTTGTAAAGGACCTTCCATACATCATTCCTGTAAAGTTTGGTTGAATTTCCTTCAGCCGTTTCAGAGCAGAAGATGAAAATGTAATTTTTCCCAAAGGGTCTAATGTTAAACCTAAGCTTGCGTTGGTGGCCATGTTTTTTATCGGATCGGAAAGAAATGAGCAATCTTCGTAAAGGACCTTCCATACATCATTCCTATAAAGTTTGGTTGAATTTGCTTACGTGGTTTCAGAGGAGAAGATAAAAATGTGATTTTCCCATAAGGTCAATGTTAAACCATGTTCCTTGCTGGCGGCCATGTTTTTTGTCAGATCGGAAGGAAATGAGTAATCTTTGTAAAGGACCTTTATGCATCATTCCTTTAAAGTCTGGTTGAATTTGCTTGAGTCGTTTCAGAGCAGAAGATGAAAATGTGATTTTCCATAGGGTCCTATGTTAAATCTAAGTTCTGCGCTGGCGGCCATCCATGCTTTTTATTGGATCGGAAAGAAATGAGTAATCTTTGTGAAGGACCTTCAGTACATCATTCCTGTAAAGTTTGGTTGAATTTGCTTCAGCCGTTTCAGAGCAGAAGATGAAAATGTGATTTTCCTATAGGGTCCAATGTTAAACCATGTTCTGTGCTGGTGGCCATGATTTTTGTGGGATTGGAAAGAAATGAGTAATCTTTGTTAAAGGACCTTCCATGCATCATTCCTGTAAAGTCTGGTTGAATTTGCTTCAGCTGTTTCAGAGCAGTTAAGGCCCTTTCGTACATCATTTGGTTGAATTCGCTTTAGTCGTTTCACAGCAGAAGATGAAAATACGATTTTTTCCATAAGGCCCGTTCTGTGCTGGTAGCCATGTTTTTTATAGGACTGGAAAGAAATGAGTATTCTTTGTAAAGGACCTTCCATACATCATTTCTGTAAAGTTTGGTTGAATTTGCTTCAGCCGTTTCAGAGCAGAAGATGAAAATGTGATTTTCCCATAGGGTCCGATGTTAAACCATGTTCTGTGCTGGTGGCCATGTTTTTTGTCGGATCGGAATGAAATGAGCAATCTATGTTAAGGACCTTTAGTACATCATTTCTGTAAAGTTTGAGTTTGCTTAAGTGATTTCAGGGGAGAAAATGAAAATGTGAAAAGTTTAACAAAAGGACGGCGGACGAACGGACAGACGATGGACGACAGACGCCAAGTGATGGCAATAGCTCACACTAACCCTTTGGGTCAGGTGAGCTAATAAAGACTCGTGCAGTTGATAATTATGAAATACCGATTCATAGATACAAAATAACTACAATCATACTGATCTCTATGTAGACTTTTAGTCCCAGCCAACGTAATGTATACAGAATGTTTTTCCCTGGATTTTAAGATCAAAAGACAAGGCGGATTATCTACAAATGCAGATAATACATTGCTTTTTACCGAATTAAGCCTTGGTCCGGTCAACTGAGCGCTTGCCATAATATCACCAACTTTGAACAGGCAACTGGGAACCTTTATCACGTGACATTTTTTGTAGTCAGTGTCACAAAAAAGGGCACAAGTACTATCTCTAGTATTATATATAGCACATATTATAGTAACAGGTGATCTAAAGCAGCATAACTTTATGTTTGAAAATCGCCACATAAAAAATTCCAAATCTGAGTCAATTTTCCTAATTTGATGCTAAGGAGACCCATTTCAAATTCTGTGGGATCAACCCTGTTTGCTCCATCATTTGTCCAGAACTTGCATAAATTGTCTAAAGAAAAATCAGTAACTCATTTAAGTGATGTAAGTAATAACTTATTAAAGTTACACCCCTGACTGTTCAACTGGTTTGTTGTTAAGATTTGTTCAGCTCTTTTGTAATGGTTGGTTTTCAGATCTGATAAGCTTGATTTTCAGATTTGTTCTTGCTATTTATGTATTATTCATTTAGTAACACTCCAGTCAAAAATGCATTAATGAACTGCCCGGTGTAAACCAACTCTATTATCCGTGACTTATTTGGATTCTTTTGGACAATTATATGTTAGAAAAAGAAAGGAAATTGAGTAAATGTCAAGGAGACAACATCCCATATCCAGGTTAAACGACCCAAAACATAGCATGTTTGTACTAAATTGACATTTGGTAGCCCATAAATGTCGCCTAAATGGCTTTTCAAATAACTTAATGTACAAATGTACCTTTATGTCAAAAACAAAACTGTAAAAATAACATCAGAATCAAAAGATTGTGTCATTTGAACAAAATGTTATCAGGCATGGTCCCCTTTTCAGACAATAGCAAATCCTCTTTTGCAGTAGGAGTACATTTAAAAAGTCACTCTTTTTCCACTTGTTGTTCTTATGTGTATCGGGCCTGGGTGGCCAAGTGGTTAAGGTAGCTCTACTACCTAATACAACCACTGTAGTCTTATCACCACTGCCGTGTGAGTTCACGTTCCACTTTGTAAATTACAAAAAAGGGTGCACTCGACTTACAATCGTTAGTGATAAGGTATGTCAGTTACCTGCCCAAAGTCGGTGGTTCTCTCCAGCTTCCTCCAACACTAAAACAGACCATCATGAAATACCTGAAATACTGCTGAAAGTGACGTAAAACCAATATCAATCAACCATTAAACCCAATATCAATCAATCAATCACCTCAAGTGGTCCCACAGCATTTTTTGCACATCATATTATTCAGTAGATAGTAATGTTGTACTTACACAATATATTAATTGGTTGAGTTGTCACATGTTAAATGTACCAATTCCTTTTTCATCAAATCTTAAACTACATGATGCTTGAAACTTTCAATACCTGCAAATTATAATAGAATTCCACAGTTAATTCAAAGCACATATTTATCATGGTTTTATATAGGCCAGAGTTTTTTCATTAGTTGGTTTACAGGACCCCATGCCCTAATTTTGCTGTTTTCAAAATAAAAATAAAATTTCAAAATGATCTTTTATCATTTTAGTCCGATTCCTGCCTTATATGATTCCTAAATAATTTTGTCATCCGTATCATGAAGATAATACTTATTTGTGCACAGAGAAGATAACAAAATACAAAACAATATCTTCAAATCTGATCAGAATGGATGCCTGAAAACCGGAAATGATGACCAGAAGTTTCCTTTTTAGACTGGTTCCTGATTCATTTTCAATTTCATATTTAGTTATATTTGTACTGGCATGACCGGTGTTTAGATTTAGTTTTCTTCACTTTGTTGATAATGTTAGGTTATCGTTATTTTGGTATTAAGTTTTAGTTCTCTATGTCTACGGTTTGGTGTTCATATTTAGAACTTTTTCTTTTGTTCAGATTTAGCAATATATTCTATTGCGAAAATTGATATTACATCTATAATATCAGGTTTTAGATTAATTAATGTTCACACTTATGGAGCTTTACTTTGAGGATGTTGCAACTTTAATTTGGGTGTTCAGATTTAGTTCTCTTTGTTTCAGGGTTCAGATTTACTACCATTTGTCTTGGTGTTCTGATTTAGTTTTTCTTTGTTTCAGTGTTCAGATTTACTCTATTTGATTTGGTGTTCAGATTTAGTTCTCTATGTTTCAGTATTCAGATTTACTACCATTTGTTTTGGTGTTCTGATTTAGTTTTTCTTTGTTTCAGTGTTCAGATTTACAAACATGTACTTCCCTTTGGTTTGTTATTATGATTTAGTTCTTTGTTTCAGTGCTCACATTCACTTCCCTCTAGATCTGTTTCGGTGTACAGATTTAGTTCTCTGTTTCAGTGCTCACATTCACTTCCCTCTAGATCTGTTTGTGTGTTCAGATTTAGTTCTCTTTGTTTCAGTGCTCACATTCACTTCCCTCTAGATCTGTTTCGGTGTTCAGATTTAGTTCTCTTTGTTTCAGTGCTCAGATTTACTACCATTTGTTTTGGTGTTCTGATTTAGTTTTTCTTTGTTTCAGTGTTCAGATTTACAAACATGTACGTCCCTTTGGTTTGTTATTATGATTTAGTTCTCTGTTTCAGTGCTCAAATTCACTTCCCTCTAGATCTGTTTCGGTGTACATATTTAGTTCTCTTTGTTTCAGTGCTCACATTCACTTCCCTCTAGATCTGTTTCGGTGTTCAGATTTAGTTCTCTTTGTTTCAGTGCTCACATTCACTTCCCTCTAGATCTGTTTCGGTGTTCAGATTTAGTTATCTATGTTTCAGTATTCAGATTTACTACCATTTGTTTTGGTGTTCTGATTTAGTTTTTCTTTGTTTCAGTGTTCAGATTTACAAACATGTACGTCCCTTTGGTTTGTTATTATGATTTAGTTCT
>MJUU01062292.1:2505-20252 GCA_002080025.1 Modiolus philippinarum
CAAATAAATAATAAACTGCATGGAATACAGTCAGACGTCGGTAAACAAATTGGTTCCTGTGGTAAAAACCGTAGGGAACAGGTAGTGTTGACCCGATGTCGTATTGGACATACTAGAACAACACATAGTTTTATCCTCAACAGTGATGATCGACCTGAATGTATTCCATGCAATTGTCCTTATACAATTCAACATGTTTTAATTGAATGTGTAGATGTTGCTGATATCAGGCGTGATTTTTATTATGCTGATTGTCTTAAAGACCTATTTACAAACGTCGCAGGCGACAAAATCGTTCAATTTTTAAAAGCAATCAATTTATTTAGTAAGATTTAAATAGATCAATTTTAAACAAGTTTCTAATTTCTAATATTGTTATTGTTAAACCAAAAATTTACTATTATGTTTTTTAACATTTTACACATTTGTTTTACTTGTATAAAGCTATATGGTTTTATATTAATATTTTATGTATTTATTAGAATTTTTCAATAAACCCAACAGTTCTCGCCACAATATAGCTGAAATATTGCTGAAGTTGGCGTAAAACATCAATCAATCAATCAATCAATCAAAGTCTGAACAGGGCATACTGCAAGTAGATAGGAAAAGTAAAAATGTTTCTAGCAATGAGAGAAAGATGAGCAAGGGCAAAATTAAAACTGATGCAGGATATTATATTCATAAAATTTAGTAAAAGAGTCAATGGGTTAGATTCTATACGCAGAAACAAGCTTTATAAGACGGCAGAGACTATTAAATCAATTAATCCATTTTGAAGTTAATATGTAGTTGTACTTTGTATATTTGGGGAAAGTATTTTACTTAGATATATTGGTGCATTGTTATTTTTACTATTATAAAACATATGTAGCTTTCTTTTTCTACGACGTACTTGCAAAGTCTCCCATCCAAGCTCTTGATATATATTACTGAAATTTCTGAATATAGGTAACACTGTGACTATTCTTGCAGCTTATTTCTCGAGTTTAGATCCATTTCTTGTTAATTGTTATTATTATACCATACTTAACTTGCGTATTCAAATATCGGCCGAATAAAAACAAGATACAATATCTCTAAATTTGGCCTGCTAAGCCTATACTTTTTTTGGTTTGGCCATTAAAAAGGAATGTCACAATATTTCCGTAAAATTCATGTTAGGAATGTCACAAATATTTCCGTTTTATCTAGATTAAAAACATGAGCCATCGCTTAGACCAATCGTCAAGCTCCTTAAAATCGCTATTAATCAAGGATTCAATTAAAATATGATTAGTTTTGAAAATTAATTAGTGATGGGTAATTAATGTACTTACCCCAGACCATTTAATCAACTGGGGTATCTTCGAATCACACAATCTGGTTCATCGCAGGAATATACCGTAAAGACAAAAAGGCATCATTTTGTTATAATAATTATTTATAAATATAAATTACTGATTGGTTAATGATTTACTTACCTTTTACTTTAGGTATCATTGGATCACACTTTCGAACTTTTCAGGTGAAGGGCAGTCTTGCGACTGAGGAAGCCAGTTAATTGTGCCTTTATTTAGCCAAAGTCATTTGTATTGATGGCTGTGATTAGTCGGTTCATTTTGTAAGACGGATTCTGATTGGTTGAATTTCCTTCATTCTGATCGGTCAATCTATGGCAAATGGAGGCTTCTGATTGGTTCAATTTCCTGCAATTTGATTGGTCAACATTATGAACAGTTCCAATCCACTTTTTGTTTCAGGATTGGTACAAAAAATACTAAAGGTATTTAGTGAAAAGTGATGCATTAATGATTAGTATCTCGGTCGATATGATGGCGATTTTATTCAGTTACCATGGTGATGTTATGGTATTTTGTTGGTTACCATGGTGATTTCATGGCACTATATTAGTAAAAGGAAGATTTCATAGTATCTTAATGGTAAAAATGGTGATTTTAAAGAATTTGATGGATGAAAATGACGATTACAACAGGAGTATTCAACACTGTGGAAGAAATTCGTGGACATCAATTTTCGTTGTTTTCATAAACATCACTATTTCGTGGGTTTTTAAAATTGTTGTTTTGAATTCTATGCATTAAGACATTAGGGAAAAATGCCTTTCGTTTGGAACTACAATTCGTGGTTTCAGTGAACAACGAAATCCACGAAAATTAAAACCCCACGTACAATAGTAATTTCACAGTATTTCGGACAATAGCGCAGCATTTATATCCCGAATTTGGCACAGAAATACAACAGCGCAGCAATGATACCTCGTATAAGGCACATAACCATTAGTAATAACAAAGTTGCCGTGCTTACGATGCGACAAAACTCTTATTATTATTGGAACTCTTAAAAAGACATTTTAACACACACCACAGCGCAACCATGACCACTTATTCATGTACATGGTGTAAAAAACATTGTCCGTCAAGACTCATAAAAGAGAACACGATTTGCAATTTGAAAAATAATTAAAAGAGGAATTAAAACCCCAATGGAATAAGCTGAATCTTTAAAACCCTGGAACCCACAAATAGAAGCAACCAGAAGGATAGACTGAACTAAACCACCGACTTTGCAGATCATTCCCACACCTTACAACTATGAAAAAACAACACTTGCTTTAACAACCGATCTATATCTGAGTAGCGACAGTGAAGGAGAATTTGAGGAGCAAGTATTAAACCATACACAGTAACCGAATGGACAACATCTTTTCAACTTGCCAAATACTCTGACTATGTAGGTCTAGAGGAATACAGACATCTACCACGAGAATATCCCAACACTGGAATGTACCAGATAGACACCAACCACACGATCTATTTTACAGAACCAAAAAAATAAGAACGCTAAAAATAATTTTCTTCGATGATTATTTACATTCTATTTTTGTAACAATGTTCTTTCATTTTGATTATGACGTCGCCTTTTAAACGTTAACCACATTTCTCCATATTTTCAGTACTTCAGACGTCTATTTGTAATGTTAATTGTCCTGATGACGCCCTCAACTGGGCGAAACATGTAGACGAAATAAACTCCATATTTGCAGCGCTACCACGGATGTTGTTGTCTTTTGGATCTAGAAAATGCCATTAAACCTGATTCGGGTATCCTGTTTGGAATATTATATTTCAGCTTGCTTCAAACAGTTAACTTGGCATCATATAGCAAGAAGTAGATTACTACAACTGAAATTTAAATTCTTTTTTCGCACGATTTCACTATCTATAGAAACTGGTGTTGAATGGAATAAAGTATACATTAATCACCATGTTTTCATTTAAGCGATGTAGCTGAAATTAACAACAACTGTCGAAATGTTTCGAATTCAGTGTTAAAAGAAATAATTCCTACAGGCAAATTCTACAAAGTAAGCCTTATAGCCAAAAGAACATCAGATGACATATTTGAGAAGCTGTCAGAGACCATTATTAAAGCAATAAAAAAAGTTGCCAAAGAAATGGATACTAAGGTCAACGAGGCTGGTGTTGGGCTTCTAAAACAGGAACACACTGGTGAAATGATATAGTTCTATAAGATAGCCAGAATGCTGGAGGAAGCATCAAAAAGCCTCAAAGTAAATTTTCGGAGGAACAAGAAAAATCCTTTAACACTATTTAAAGTAGAAAACATGATTGTAAACAGACATCTCATGATAGAAAGCTTTCAAAATATTATATCTAAACTCCATGACAAACTTATGGACGTAAGTATTCAGATGTTCCAATGACTATGTCAAAATTGGGTCGTTTTTGTTGTACAAGTCATATAAGGTACTGACAAAAAAGTGACCCGGACTGGCAAATATTTCGAGATTGTCAGTCCAAATGTCTGACATGAAAAAAAATCTTTTTAAAAACTCTGATGTACATTTGTTACTATTTGCATGCACATACAGATGATGCAGACAGATGCAAACGACCTGAGTTGCGATAAGGCCAATTTCTGGCTAAAAGAAAAAAATCCTAAGCACAGATGAAAATAATTGTATGTAAAACAAACCTCAACAGCAACTTTCACAAATATTACACTTCTCAAAACAGACCAAGGAAAATGCTAAATAAACTTGTAAGTGAAACTATTATCCCTCTCTTTACCATTGAGCCTGAAGTTGGGAAAATACTAATACTTGGGTACAGTCGTATGCATCTAAATATTTAAGAGTGAATACATCCACTAACCCAAAAGATGCTTTGCTTGTATCTTAAGCAGTCTTGCAATTTTAATCCATTAAGATCTTGTTATGGTTATTTTCATGCCACAATATTAAATAATGGTCAAAAATGGGAGATGGAGTCAATCTATATAACATTAAAGACCCAAAAAAAATCTTAATTTAAATAATTAAACCTCTAAAATCACACGTCTGGAGTACACTTCAGTTATCAGATGATAATTCATTGGTAACTAAATTAGACACAGCTTTATAAGTTTATCTCTTAAAGACAAAGAAGCATCTCGTACGTTATCTACTTCACCACCATCTAATCTAGACCAGCCTGACAGTGATACTTTTTATGTACCTAGTGATGAGTCCCTGAACTCCAAAAAGGTACCTTCTTTAGACTACCCTTACCAAATGACTACATAACCAAAATTCATTGCCTTTGAAAAAGCCTGAAATCTTTATTTGTCAGCTTATTTGCACCGAGTGTAGGGAAACATTAGTTGAGTCCGTCATGACATACAACGGTTCAACCATGAAAGAAAAGTTTACATGCATGAAAGGTCATCATACATTTTGCCAACCTTTGATAAGGGGGAACATAAACAAGGTTGGAACAATCGCAGAAAGTCTATCATTGAATTTACTGAACCAACACTGTTCTACAGTTTACAGAATAATATTGCAGAGCTCATCTTGTGTGGTGATGGACGGTGCGACAGCCCAGGATGTTCAGCGAAGTAATGTACCTACACATTTATGGACACACTACACATTTATGGACACAGTAACATGGGGTTAAACCTTATTTCAACCTTGTTCATGTCTCCGAGACCAGCTCGTCAGCCAATATGGAGTTAATCGGGTTCCAGCGTGCCTTAGACAACACTCAGTTGAAACAACATTTAAGCAGTGTTTAATGTTTAGGTTGAAACAATATTGAATACGGTTTGTAAATGAAACTTACGTGTTGCGTAAGATAGTTTGGTGTTGCTTAATCTTTGTTTTCTTTTTGTCATATCGGAAATCTTCGTATAAGTGGTTATCGTGCTTTTTTATGTGTCTTATACGTCGTAAAAGAAAGTTGCAAATTACTGTGTCGGCGCTGTTAGACACGTTATGAGATATTACCGGTATTTTGACATCTAAGGACGTGCTCTGACACAAAAAACAATGTCATTCCATAAAAAATACTCTTTTTCTATAAATTTAAGTCAAAATCGAGCTGTGATATTCTCAGCTCTCTTGGTCAAAACAATCGATCGACGTGTATTTATATGCTTCCGACTATATTGAATATTCCGTTGAAAAAGCGCACCGAAGATCGCGATGTAGAGATTTGATCAGACCGGAGGTCAATAACTTTGAAATGTAATTAATTATATTACAATTACATTTCAAATTTCCTCAATTGAATTTCCAATACCGGAAATGGAAATACACTTTTGCGCCCTTTTTTTAAATTTTCGACAAGGCGAAGACGTATCGTTTAATTTTTTTTTTTATTAGTCATGAATATAATCAAAGAAGACGATGTAAATGAGGCAGCAGACAAAACTAAAGTTGAGAAATGTGACAACGGCCACTTATTTGTGGTATCCTGGGAGGACCAGAAGTTTGGAGTTGTTTCTAAAAAAGAATAGATCAGACCCGGGCCAATAACTTTGAAATGTTCTTAAATAAATTACAATAATTACATTTCAAGTTTCCTCAATTAAATTACAACATATCCTTTGTTGTCATTTATTTAATTAAAATTACTTTAGGGAAGTAATTAATTAAATTACAAATTACATTTCAATATTTCACTTCATATGATATGTATGATATAATACAAACTTTTCAAGGATGACATCCAAGGACAATTTCAAACAACCAATTTTGATGAAAGTTAAAATCTACTAGGTAATTGATATTTTGGGTCTGCTAAGAATATTTCCATTAACTTTTTAAAGTTTGGCTCCCAACTATAGACCATGGTAATAAGTCTACCGCAAAAACCAAGACTGCTTTTGTTAGTTTTCCTTGCTTTGCCTAGGTCTGAACTGGAACATTGTTTAGTTAATGTTTATGAAAAAAACATTGATGTAACTTTTTGTTGGTTTCCTTTCATCAATAAGTATGTCTATATTTCTTAATGTTTAGCTTCAAAAAATAAATAATTTTGAAGTATTCAATTTGTAAAATCGGGCAGTTTTTTTTTCAGGTACAAAACCTGTGAAACATGCATCACACCTATTTTTACATCCCGCCCCATTGCCTCTTTCTTCTCAACCAATAAATCCTATTAAATTACAGGAAGAAAGCGCTGATTTTGTAATACATATAATTAGGATGGTCACTCCTCGAGTTTTTGAATTTGACATACAGGGGTTTATTTAATTCATCGTTATACATTGAAAATTTTGAACTTGACCCTACTTTTCTCTTCAAAATCTAAATGCAAACGTCTGAAAGGCCTGAAAGGATTTGACACATCAGATGGCCTTCTAATATTCCTCCATTCAATTTTCAGGGTTTATTGACTAATTTCAAATTATGTGGATGAAATGTCTTGAGTAGTTAGGTTTCCGGCAAAATTTTCAGGAGCTTACAAAAAATTTAAATTTGAAAAATTAAATCAAAATCACATGAATATTATCCTACAACCATGACAACAAAATTCTGCTTCAGTTTGAGGGTCTACATCTGTCTTTGTGGATTGTCAGTAGCAGTGTGAGCGAAAAGTTTTCTTCTAAACGGCATTGATTCGAAATTGACGTGAAAATGTTTCTTATGCTAACAGAGGGTTAAATCGGTTAGGATTCAATGGTGCATCTGTAAGTTTTCCTGGTTTGCCAAGGTCGGCAGCTTAACGACACTCAATTATCAGAATAAAATAAAAGAAATAAAAGTGGAAGGGACAACTTGATTAACGAGTTTTGATCGCCACTGGAAAAGGGGAGAAATTGGTAGTTGCAAGAAATTTAGCCTTCTAAATCACCCAGTGAGATATTTTAATCTCATTATTTGCTTATCTATGCGCATATGCAGAAACAAAATCGACAGTAACTTCGATACTTTGTTATTATTAATTACTGAAAACAGATATTTAATGGATAAGCATGACTAAAACTAACGCATACTGTTTTCTGCCCTCAAAATTAAATTCATTAAATAATTTTTATGGATTTTTGGGGATCACATGAGTGTTCACCCCTCTCATCGTTGGCGAAAATTAAAGAACCTTAGTGAGCAAGCTCACATACCCCACGCCCCCACATATCGGATAATCCTGCATTATCTAAAAATTATCAAAAATGAAATCCAAGCAGTGTGCACATCTCTTACAGATGCACAATCATCGTGTAAAATATCTTAAAAACTGTAGGAGGATTTATCCGGGCATATGGAGTACCCTGTAAACTCCCTATCTTATAAACTGTAGGAGGAGTTATCCGGACAATAACGTACCCTATATGCAATATAATGCATAAAAATGACCAAGTTATACAATGTGTAGTTTTCTGAAAAATTATCAAAAATCAAAATCCAAGTAGCCTGCACAACTTTGATATGTGCAGCATCAACCAGCAAAATAAAAACTTCATAGCTTATAAACTGTACGAGGAATTATCCGGACAAATGGTGTACCCCATATGCAATATAATGCATAAAAATGACAAAGTTCAACAATGTGTAGTTTCCTGAAAAATTATCAAAAATCAAAAAGCCAAGTAGTATGCACATCTTTGATATGTGCACAATCAACCTGCAAAATACAAATTTCCTAGCTTAAAAACTGTAGAAGGAGTTATCCGGACAAATGGTATACCCTATATACAATATAATGCATAAAAATGACAAAAGTTCAACAATGTGTAGTTTCCTGAAAAATAATCACATCTTTGATATGTGCACAATCAACCTGCAAAATAAAAACTTCCTAGCTTAAAAACTGTAGTAGGAGTTATCCGGACAAATGGTGTACCCACTTGATGACAGACGGACGGCCGGACTGACGGACCAGTCAAAAACTATATACCCTCCGCAACTTATATAATAAGGGGTATAATAACTTCCTGTGCAGTAAGTCGCCATATAATTTTCCCTTTCTTGATTATACAATAAATTCGAAGACCTCTTGAAAAAATCGAAACAGGTTTATTGCTTTTTGTTGGCGCTTTGCACATGCTACCGAAGTGCCCTTTAAAGAATGATTGCTCGACTGATTAGTTACAGTTTAACATACAGTGTGCGATAATAAATATGTCAGGATAAGAACAAGTTAATCCGTTTAAAGAACTACAAGTTAAATAAGAAAGATATGTTGGTAACAAACAACGGCAGTAGAATACTGAAGGAATAAAGGGGTGGAATTTACAAAAATCGAAGTCCAAAGACATGGCTAAATAACTTAATACCGAAGTTACGGTGAATTTATTTTCTGCATATGCGCATTTCGAAAACTTATGTCTCTTCAGTGCAGATAAAATCTAAACGTTTGGAAGACCATAAACTCAAAGATGTTCAAAAACTGATAGAGAACAAACAACCAATATGATCTAAATGTAAAGCCAAAATCAGCTAAGGACAGAGCTGTGCATGAGGGAGATACTCCTTAGTTTTCAACAAAATTTACAAAAAATTAGATATTGCAAGGTTTCAAATAGAATCGACTTTCGGATCAGCACCGAAGTACTGACTACAGGGCTAGTGAATGCCCTCGGGGACTAACAGTCCACCAGCAGAGGCATCGACCCAGTGGTAACAAATAACTAAATACCGAAGTTACTGTGAATTTATTTTTTGCATATGCGCATTTCGACAACTTATGTCTCTTCAGTGCAGATAAAATCTAAACGTTTGGAAGACCATAAACTCAAAGATGTTCAAAAACTGATAGAGAACAAACAACCAATACGATCTAAATGTAAAGCCAAAATCAGCTAAGGACAGAACTGTGCATGAGGGAGATACTCCTTATTTTTCAACAAAATTTACAAAAATTTAGATATTGCAAGGTTTCAAATAAAATCGGCTTTCGGGTCAACACCGAAGTACTGACTGCTGGGCTGGTGACTGCCCTCGGGGACTAACAATCCACCAGCAGAGGCACCGACCCAGTGGTAACAAATAACTAAATACCGAAGTCCAAAACGAGGACACAGAAAACAATGACGTTAGACAGATACAAAGCACAGATATAGAAATCACAACATTCAAAACAAAGGCACTCACAATATGGACTCCGGTGAAATTAAGAGTGACATCAGGTGCCCCGGAAGGGTGAGCATGGAAGGGCCCCGAAATTTGATTGCCACTGATAAATGGGAGAATGAATAGGGACAGGAAATTAAGCCTTCTAAACGATCACAATTCATGTCTTCTGTTGTACGAGAAGTGTAGAAGGGATTGAATAGTGCATGTAACTTGGCGTTTCTTTCCAGTTTCTCTACAATGATTCACGGTCAAGCTTTCCGTATAATGACGTATTGTCGAAATCGAAAGTTAATTACCAAAGTTTGGTTCTTTTATATGATCATTACTGTCAAGAGTTTACAAAAAATTGATGGGTGTTCCATGGAACACTTGTGTCGCCTGCACTACAGAAGAGCCATTTTTGGTCCAGTGAAGCTCTAAAATATGCAAAATTAAAACTTTACTTATAATGTGCATGTCTAGATTAGGAGAAAAACATATTCTGCAAATCTGGTTAAGAATATGAATTACAGTTTTAAGGACTTGCAGATTAACAATCTGATTTAACATATGGGCTAAGTGGCTTGGCAAACCTCTAGAATCAGTAAACAAATCTAGGTATAATGTGCATAACCAGACCTGATATACAACATATACTGAAAATTTGGTTGGAATCTGACAGACAGTTGTGAAGGAGTCGAAGATTAAAAAACCCAATTAACAAATGAGCTATTTTGGCTCGGTTAACCTCTTAAATCTGTAAAATCAAAATTTTAAATATCGGGTGCGCAACTATATCAAGTAATCAATGTATTCTGAAAGGCTGGTTGGAATATGATTTACAGTTTTGAAGGAGTTCCACATAAACAAACAGAATTAACAAATGAGCTATTCTGGCTCAGTGAACCTCTAAAACTGCTAAATCAAAATTTTAAGTATCAGATGCACAACTACATCAGATGAACAACATATCCTGCAAGTTTGGTTGGAATCTGACTTATAGCTGTGATGGAATTGGGGATTAACAAACCAGATTATCAAATGAGCAATTTTGGCTCTGTGAACCTCTAAAATCTGTAAAATCAAAATTCTATGTATCAGGTGCACAACTACACCCGGTGAACAACTTATCCTGAAAGTTTTTTTAGAATCTGACTTGCAGTTTTGAAGGAGCTGCGGATTCAAAACCAACAGACTCACAAATGAGCAATTTTGGCTCTGTTAACCTCTAAAATCTTAAAATCAAAATTCTAAGTATCAGGTGCACAACTACACCAGATGAACAACATATCCTGAAAGTTTGGTATGAATCGGACAAGTGGTTTTGAAGGAGTTGTGGATTCAAAAACTGTCGGGACGACGCAGGACGACGACGACGACGTAAGACGACGAACAGTAATCCCTATGTGTCGGCTCTGCTTACAGCAGGCGACACAAAAAGATATGTTGTCGGATGATGTTGACTTGAATATTTTAACAAAACACCTTCACACAGTCAAAGGACTGCAAACGATTTCTTGATTGCTTCGAAATAGTGATAGAAATGAAATGAAAATTAAAGAATTGAATAATACTTGTGGGTCCACATCCTCTTGCTAAGTCACTTCTAGCAGTATTCTTGTTTGTTGCTTTTTAATAATTTGTTGTCTCCTTTATTGTAGTAAAGAAAAACTGGCTAAAAACTGGTTTTGGCACATGGTAAAGGTTGATCTGACTAGTTAGTGAATCCAAACTTTTATTTCGGGTAATCAAACATCTTTTTAATCAATTCATAATTTATAGTTGCGTCTCATAAGTTTTTTTTACTTTTTTGTCAGTTCAGTCCTGTTGATGATGTGAAGCAGACTTTTGACCCTTTCTTTCTCAAGCAGGCATCACAGAATTATCCATATAATCGACCTTGTTGTCATTTGCATTGTATTGGTCCCAGGCAACCTCTATCAATCTCATTATTAATCACATGAAACAGCAATTTTGACACCCTCAGAACTCTAAAATGATAACGCATCTTACACATTCTGATGAATCTGACGAAAATAAAAAAGTACAATTTAGTGAATTCTTAACAGTGCTTTTCAAAGTCATGACCAAGTGCATGTCCTGACATAAAAAAACGAGAAACGATAAGGTTCGTGTGTTTTAGACTCGAATGTAATAAACATGTGTTTCGAGCAGATGAAATTGAGCTTTTCTCAGCAGTTAAAACGTCTAGAGGCCCTCACGGAAGTACTTAAAACAATGCTTTACTGTTACAAGTGTTGAAGTCCAAAGTACGTTTATCTGATATTATACATATTCTTACTTGTCTTAATATCAATGATCCAAACAGCTGGCATGAAAAGAAGGGTAAGCTCATTTGCTGACTAAATGAACAAATTAAGGGAAAACAATATAAATGACGATCTAAATCATGTACGAAAAGTTTAAAAAATTACCGGAGAAGAAAATTTTATTGATGTAGAGGTTAATTCATCCTTTCATAATCGACCACAGGCCGGTTTTGAAGCAGCTACTCGGACATTTTCACCTATGGTTGAGCAATGCACTAGTTGAAAATACAACATGAATAAACTATGCACAGTAAGAAACTGTCGCATCAAAGAAAAACCATAACCCTGACGAGTCTATTGCATCCCCTAAAGCCAACTTTGTCAAACAACATTTAAAGACGGTCATTGCAAAGAACATTGTAAACAAGTGATGCCAGTACTCAAGTTAAAGACAATAAGAGACTATGCTGCAGAAAGCCGGACCCCTACATAGCAATATAAATGTTTTGTACATAAATTACGCACATTTCAAAACATGTACTACTAAGAAAATTGAAAGTGTCAAGTTCTTTTTTTATTAAACAAAGATTTAAATAGAAGGAAATTGGCAACCGGGATCAGAGCTGGAATAAGTGTTACGCATCTAAATTTCCGTACCTTGGCAGAAAAGGCTATCGAAAATGTCATTCCATGTTTTACCAATGATTACAATAATTGCTAATCCTCATCTTTTGTCTGCACTGCACATTTATCAACATATAATACATTTCGTCTTCCAGAAGCAAAGCATTAATATTTGCAGATTAAAGGCTCTGTTAATGGAAAAATTTTCAGATCATGTGTTACAATAATTGCCCGTAAAATGTGCATAAATAATAAGGTTGCTGTTCAACATTTGGAAGAGGAGATAATTGAAAACGAGGGAGCGGTACCTTGTCAGCACTTTTCCTCCTAAAAGGCTCATTGGATAAGACAGTTGAAGTGTAGATGTACATGAAGAAATATCGTTGCTGTTCAATATTTGGAAGGAGAAACATTTCAACAACTGAAATATTTTAATGAAAAAGGGGTACCTAGATAGTGCATGTCCTCCCAAATCATAAGTGCATTTAGTATCCGGTAGACGATCGATCTGCAGCAACCCTTATACCGATCTACAGAGAGTGGTTAAGTCAGTATCATAGTACTGGACATTATCATGAAATTATCGGGTCGATGTGAAGACATCACGTTCACGTTGGTATGCTTTAGGCCTATTTGTATTTATACGCGTCGTTCACTTTTCGAACATTGAAGGAAAAAATGCATATTAATATTTGCAGTAAACAATATAGCTTATCTAAATTATACAGTTTTGTTTATCAATGTGTGGTTTACTGATAAAAGAGATGTAGACATTTTGTTTCGATTGATTAATTGAATATTGTTTAACGTCTACTCAGCAATATTTCAGTTATATCAAGACGAGAACAAGATCACTTTGGGGTATGGAAAGGGCCATGGGACGGGAAATTTTGACTGCCACTGGAAAAGTAGGGTAAAATCGAAAAGGGCGGAGAATTTAGCCTTGTAGCCGATCACCTACGGACCACTCAAAAAGAGCTTGCTACAAGGGTTCTTTAACTTGCAGGAAGCGTGGCATTTCTTCCCACACGTGGACCTGAGTTTATATCCCATCCGAAAAATGGGTTGTGTATTTATTCATCCCGCACAACCACGGAATGAGTCCTATTTCTATATCCCGGGACCCTCGGGGTCAGCCCCGTGTAGGAGGGGTCACATTCCGCAAGCCGGAGATACTAGGTCCTATTTCTATATCCCGGGGTTCCCTCGGGGTCCTCTGTTAGGAAGACTCATACTCCAAGCTCAGAGGATGCTGCGGGCCTATTCATAAGCCGGGACCGCGCACGGCAGCATTTTGTTTCGACAAAAATTCATCAAGGCGATACGCATCATGCCCGCCGTATAAAATTCAAAGTCTTATATAAATAACAAAATACCGAAGTTATTCTTAATTTTGTTTCTGCATATGCGCATTTCGACAACTTATTTGTGACACACGCTATACTTTTTATGAAAAATAGATTTATAGTTTTAGATCAAGTGAGCAATAGACCCTTTAACGATAACTGCGTTCCTACGTTTTTGAGTGTAATAAAAACAGTTCCCGCAAAAATGACGTCGTAGGACAATTAATCAAGACGTCATATATATTATGATGATGCATTTTACCCATTCTAGGGCATATAAGCGAATGTGCAAATTTCAGGATCGCATTTACGTGAAAGGGTCTATAGTTCCAGTTTGTCTTTTTCATGGCGTTTTGATTCTTATTAAGGTCTTTCCCGACTCCAGTCGGAAAGACCTTATAGTAATTCTTCTGATTATTATTATTATTATTATTATTATTATTATTATTATTATTATTATTTTTCTTCCGTAAGGCCTCTGTACGGAAAACCTTTTGACGTATCATTACGAAACTTCGCGTAGTAATTGGAAGTTGGAAAATCTCTTTCGAAATCACCAAACGAGCAAAATCTATTTTTAGTAACAGAGTTATCTCCCCGACCCCTGTTTTTGTTGTTAGCAGATAGACTCAGAAACCGTAACCGATATCAAAAATCTGAAGTGGGGAAAATGTTTCATTCAGCCTCAGGATGATTTATCATGCAAAAAAAATTTTTCAGGTCGCGACCCCGGTTACGCGTTTTTGACCCCTAAATATGCAAATTTTTCAAAGTTGTCGGATTTTAATGAAATTTGGTTTCCAGATAGCTCTGATGACCCTGATTACAAAAAGGGGGTCAAAAAATTTTTCGGCCGCCATTTTCAAAATGGCCGCCATTTGAAATTTTGTTCTCGCTATATCTCGGAAACGATAAAAAATTTATAAAAACATTATATTGCAAAAATGTTCCTCTCATTGAGATCTACATTTGATTCAATTGAACGAAAACTCTGTGACAAACCGTTTTTGAGTTATTGCCCTTGACGCGTTTCGGTAAATCGGTTTTTTGCGAATAACTTTTAAACGCTAACAGATAATATAGTAAACATATATGTTTAAGGTGATCAGCATGAAAAGACCTTCAATTTGAGTACCAGGTTGAAGGTCATCGGTGACCTTTGACCTTGACCTTTGACCTTGTTAGCATATAAACTCAATAACCGTAAGAGATAGCTGAAAAATTATATCAGCAAAAATGTTCACCATGTCAAGGGCTACATTTGTCTCATTTGGACCTAAGCTCTCCGATGACTCCCTGAAGAGTTATTGCCCTTGACGTGTTTCGGAAACAGGTTTTTTGTGTATAACTTTTAAACCTTTACAGATAGTATGGTCATGTAACATATCAAATTAATCAGTAAGAAGAGACCTTCAATTTGACCCCAAGATCAAGGTCAAAGGTCAAGGTCATTGCCAATTTTTTCGTTTTTTTAACGTAAAATCTTTAAAACGATTAGAATACCTACTCTAATATATTGGAGACAATACGCATCTCATCAAGATGATTTTAAACATGTGACATGACAAAACATAACACTAAACACAACATTGACTGGGAAAGACCTTGCAATTGTTCTCTGAACAATTGTCTTTTTAATTTCTACTTACAACTTTAGCACATAATAAACATGTGTATCGGCTTGAACTACAGTTAGGACAGTGGTAATGTGTCCAAATGGTGCACTCATAACATTGAATATTATGTACAAGTTAATCGAAATTAGATAAATTAACAGAAAATTACATAGTAGACGAATTATTAAAAGAATGTATCTAACATTTTGTCAGATGAAAGGTACAATCAACTTTTGTCTCACAACTTTGCTTAAGGCACTCAACAGGAAAATCTAAGTAAATAGATTAACAGCCTCATTTTCATATGTTTTTGTAAGAATTAAGATGAGCAAATCCCTTCCCAGAATTGAATTTAAACACCACCTTGGAACAAAAAGGTACAAAATGAGCTTTTTTGATATGGCATGTTGATACTGTATCATAATAGATTTTGTTTTATTCTTTGGAAAAAATGCACGATTTATGGAACCAAGCTTATAATCCTATTAATACCTACTTTTTTTAAAAGATTATTAGTGGATCAAACAAAAAAATCCAATCTTTATTGCAACGTCCAATTTCATTGGTCAATCATGAAAAACAAAGTAATTTTTTTGACATTTCTTCTTTCCCACTAACACGCTCTGAAGTGAAATAGTACCAAATATAGTGACGCCAAATTCAGCGATATATAGTATTAAGTACATGGGATTGGAATAAAGAGAAAAACATGTAATTTTTTAGCAGTTTATGGAATCGTTAATGCGGTCTTTCATTCGCAAACTTTAAATACAGTCTTTGGACTTTATTCAGTTTACACATCGATAAACTCCCCCGAAATTATTTTTTATCCTATAATAGTTCTCTTTACATTTCCAAAATAATTATTCATGTAGCAGTGATGCAGATCAAGTATCATACATAGAAACCAGACTAAATGATTTAGAGGACATAGCATCACCAGGTACAACTGAAGATAAAGGAGAAAAAAATGAAATATATGACGCAATGAGACTTTTTAGTGGCGATGGCCCCAGCTACAAATTTTCAGGTACGATTTTCTATATAATTAGACACCAAACTTGTATATTTCGTTTTGAAATCATGTAAATTATTGACAATATACAGTATTGTCATATAAGGAATAAGTTATTGTAAGTAAATGAAATTTTGAATTCTTATTTCCTCTGCAATTTTGAATGGACAGTTCTAATGTGTTAAAATTTAAAATTGGTCATCAATTTATTGCACAATGTTTCTTTACATTAATGAAAATATCCTTACTTTTTTACATATAGAGATAAAAAGTTTTGAAATAAAAAGCAGGCTATTTAGTACAAGAAATATAACAGTGTCAGTCATATATATTCGGTAAACAGTAATTTTATTTTATCCTTCTTTTTTGTAGATTATGACTTCCAAAAGGGCCCAGCTGAAATTCAAAAGTGACAATCATCACATTTATTAAAATAAAGAAAATAAAGATATTACATGTATTTGATTTCCTTAAATGGTACTCATTTCAACAAATATTAATAAATATTGCATTTTATTAATTACTTAACTCAACAAAATGGAAATAGGGATAATATATATTTCTAGTCTCTGTGCAGTTGCTGAAAGCAAAACGTGATATCGCAGCAAACTGAGTTCTACAGATGTCCAAACAATTTATCTCTCTTTAGTACACAATAACTTTAAGTATCTCCAGAGTCAAAATTACACCAAAAATCAATTCTTTCAATAGGAAAAATCTGTGGTACACATTTTCCACAAAAATGTATGTAATTGTTATACCAGTAGTAGCTGTTTGTTTAAGGGTTAAATATTCAAGGCTTATAAAACTTACCTTCAACTACAAAAATGCGTAGAATTTCCTTAAAAATATACCATTTTTCAAAATATTAGCCACTTAGTATTGTCATTTATATTTTAATTCCAAAAATTTTATTAAAATTTGGTTTCCCAGATTTTGTTCCATCCAAATGTTATAAAAACTATACCTCCTGTTTCTTTGCAAGTTTTATATTGGCAAACTTTTTCAATCAATTATTTTGTGTTTCCAAATACTGATCCGTCAAAATGTTGTTTTTTTTTTTTAATTTATTGCTCCTTCAAAATTTTAAATTACCAAAATTCTTCCGTCCAAATTTTGAGTTAGCAAATACTTTTCCGTCCAAATTTTATGTTAGCAAAAATACTTCAGTCAAAAATTTATGTAAGCAAAATGTCTTCCGTCAATTTTTTAGTTAGCAAATACTGTTCCGTCAAAATTTTATGTTAGCAACCTCCAGTTCGTCAAAAACTGACAATAGCACAAATTATGTCCGTCAAAAAATGACATTAGTAAGAGGCAAGTAGGTAACTATGGCAAAAAGCCGTAGGTTTTCAAAAAACGTTTTTTGAAAACCTACGGCTTTTTGCCATAGTTAACTACTATCTACGGGACTAACGAAAATAAGCAAACATGTAAGTTTCGTTATTCACTACAGTTGAGACGGGTAAAACGGGCTAAATTCGTAATTCACTCACATTTTTTACGTTGCTTGCATGACACGGGTTATACATA
>MJUU01062294.1:0-26223 GCA_002080025.1 Modiolus philippinarum
GGTATTTAGTTATTTCTTATGAAGTTCATCTTAAGTCCTAATCTTGTTTTTTTTTATTTCCCTTTAGGCATTTTAAAAAAATCATTTGGTCCGCCCTTCGATTTTGGCATTTAAATAAAAAAAAGTTCGGGTTATCAGCCAAACACGACAATTAGGTGTTGTTCATTCTGAATACAGTTCATAAAACTGTTCATATTTCACATTACAATGTCATAAAACTGTTCATATTTTACATTACAATGTCATTGTTTACTGTGGTTACTGTGACAATGCACTAGTTTTGTTATAAATATAGATCCCGTTCATTACCATATTTTATCCACTAGAGATAGTAAAATTTTAAAATTTTAATTGCGAGGCTTGCCGAGCATTTTAAAATTTTTAAATTTAACTATCGAGAGTGGATAAAATATGGTAATAATCGGGATAAAGTGGTGTAATCTTTTTCTCTAATGATCAATGATAAACACCGAGAGTTGTGTTCCGAATAGATTTGGCGGGAAATAGCACGGGGCTTTATTCAACATACGTTGAATAAAGAAAATTTATCTAACGGGTCAAAACCGGTTTAAACTTGACATATCATTAGAGAATTAAAATTAATTCAGGGTTTATGTTGTGTAATTTTAGCCAACCGTACAAGCGATAACCGGAGGCGAGGAGTGTTTGTACCTCCATTTGATGGGAGAGTTCAAATCCAGGAAAAGATAACAACACTTTTTGAAATGGGCTATACACCTAGAGAGGGGACCTGAGGGGGTCTTATCCTATAACCCCGACTTTATTTTTACTAAATCCCGAACTTAACGAAGGTACTTGAAAATTGGTGAAATTCTGATTCCCTGTCATTCCTTTCCCGACATCATGGGCATAGAAATCCTGATTTCCCGAGCCTAAAAACTTCCCGTCCAATCAATGCATCACAAAAACCACCCTTTTCCACCCTGTATGGTATCGTGAGCAAATTAGTCAAATAAGTAATTGATTTTATGCAATTAGGCATATCATTTATTTTATGCAATTAGGCATATCGTTTATGTAAATGACAAATTATGGGTTTGAACTTCGAAATTAAAAAACAAAAACAAAAAACATAAGCTTTCCGCCCGAACCTCTTTTTCTTAAAAATTGCAAATATATATTGATCTAATATTTTTGTGCGAGTTTACAGATGAATTTCGTCTTTTGAGCTTGGTTCCAATTCACTTATTCTGGTGAAATATACAATGCCTTCTTTCACTGGTAAGGACTTGGTTCGTCGTTGTTGTATATTACTGCTACGCCCCCTCATAGGTCACACCTATTTTCATATTAGGTGTGACTGATGAATATTATCATGATTAGGATTCTGTTATTGATGTTTTTTTTGTGTAGGAATTCGCGAAGTGGGACGTAATTCAGACGTTCATTGCAGTGAAATTGTCTTCAACTAACAATACAACAATACGTTATTGTATAAATATCATATCAATGCCACAATTTAGTCTGATGCTTAAGATATTGGCTAGATTGAAAAGTCTTGTACATTTCCTTACATTTTCGTTACAAATCTCTGACGCTATTTAGAATTTGTAAAATCTGTTTTGATTCGACAGGATTTAGAAATCGTCAATGTACATCCAATCATATCTCAGTTTACAAAAATGGTCACAAAAATGGCAGCCTCCATGGAACTAACTGACAAGCAATCAATCTTACATGATATCTCTTGTCAATTTTTTGAAATGGTTCCAGTTAGGCGAATAAAATGGAGAGTGAGTGATAATTTACTCCCTCACAAAACCTGGCGACCGCGCGAGAACGGCATCAGTGCCAACAGGTCGAACAATCTCGCCGTCGGTTAAAAAGCTCGTGTGATATAGAGCTTATGTTAATTGTTAAGTTGTGTTCACCGACGTTAAATAAGACCACTTTACCTTTACTTTTAACATTTTGATAAAGGTCATGAATTCAAGTCAAACGCCGTTTCCTTTCAAAAAAATAAAATCTTATCACAGACATATTCTGTAGATTTTCAGACCCTTCTACATTTGTACATCATTCATTAAGAAAAGTCTCCACTTTTTTAGCTCATCTGGCTATAGCCAGGGCGATCTTTTGCCATTATTTTTCGTTCGTCCATCTGCTTACCTGCCAACTCTCTTGATTTCATCAGAAGGCTCCTGATACATTGCCAAAATTCACATGGAGCTAAGAATCTCCCGATTTCTGAAAAGGCAGTAGCTGTGCGTCCACGCCGCATAGACTAGTAGCCCACACTGCCACAGGCTGCGTATACAAGCTTCTGGTTTTTTGGATAGAAAAGGAGTCTTTTCGGGATATTCGGATTAAAGTATCCGAAATTATAATATAGAGCGAATTTTAAAACAATTAAATGTTGTTATACCTTATGAAAAGTTGTTATTTATCTAAATAAATGATCAACTACCGGCAGATCAGATAAAAATAAACAAAAAAACAAAACGAAAAATACTAATATGAAAACGGACATGTCATGCATGTGCAAGCGATGTTCTTTACAGGTATCTTAGCTGAACATTTCATAAGGCTGCTGAATTTTTTTATTTATTTTGCAAGTTATGGCGATTTGTAAAATAGTTTGAAAAGAATGTCAAATTGTAGAGAATGCCTTTACATGAACCAGGGCATACACAAAATGAAGATGAAAACGTTAGAACATGTGTCCATCAAAAGTAGGAAAATATTTTTGTCGAATTCACTAAAACAAATGCAAGATATATTTTTTTTAAATCTATACTGCAGTACTCTTAATTTTTCAATTGATCATGTTGATATCGCTAGGTAGCCCATGGAAGCAGACACACAAAGTATGGTCTCAGTTTTCCATATTGTCTTTTTACATCATACTTAATAATGTCTATCACAAGTTACACAAACTTTCACAGGTCTGGAATTGCATGTTTACCATGCTACTTGACCTCGTTCATCTTCTTCTCATGTAAATTATTGTAAATTGGACCGTGGCTGAAAAGGAATCTTATAAACTTATTTCCTTTATCTTCGATTCTGAAAGCAACTAACACAAAGTTACTGCTTTATAAACTACCAATATAACGAAGTGGACTTTATAATTTTTACTGTGACAACTGTCCAATAATTTCTAGTATTGGTTATTACAAAATTCAATATAGTTAGTAATTATGTAGAGATTAAAAGTAATATCTGCAATAGAAGCTTTTCGGGATATTAGATTTGATTTTTATGCCCCGCCACAAAGTGGAAGGGGCATATAGATTTACCCTTGTCCGACCGTCTGTCTGTTCGTATGTACGTACATCCATACGTCCCTATGTGAAGTTTTGCGTTTAGGTCCATATTTTGGTAATCTCTTGTAATATTTTAATATTATTACATCAGTGTATGCACCTTGGTAAGTACTACCAGATTTACCAACAATTAGGGATCCATGACCTACATTTTACGCTTGAGTGACTTTGTTAAATTTTGCGTTGAAGTCCATTTCTCAACAACTATACATCATACAACAATGATGTTTCATCAAATTATTTGCCTTGATGAGTACTACCAAAATCATTGAGAATTGAGTGGCTTTGACCTATATTTTATGCTTGAGTGACTTTTGTTAAATTTTGCGTTAAGGTCCATTTCTAATCAACTACACATCATACCACAATGATGTTTCATCAAATTAATCACCTTGATGAGTACTACCCAGATCATCAAGAATTAAGTGGCTTTGACCTATATTTTACGCTTGAGTGACTTTTGTTAGATTTTGTGTTTAAGTCAATTTCTCAACAATTTAACATGATATCACTATGGTGTTGCATCAAATAAATCACCTTGATGGGTGCTATCTAAATCAAGGACAATTTAGTGTCTTTGACCTACATTTTACGCTTGAGTGACTTTCGATATTAAATTTTGTGTTTTAACTTACATTTCTTAACAACTACACAACATTACATTATAATGTTTCATGAAATGACTCATCTTAGTGAAAACAACCAAATTCTTAGACAATTTGTTGACTAACTTGACTTTGACCTCCATTTTACACTTGAATGACTTTGTTAAATTTTTGCATTAGGCCAATTTATTAGCAACTTGGTGGTTAATCAAATAAGTCACAATAGTGAGTACTGCATAATTCATGGATAATTTTATAACCTGACCAATATTTTATACTTCAGTGACTTTAGTTAGGTAATTTTTGTTTTGTGTCCATAACTTTACAACTATTTAATGAATAATCATCTGTAACAGTACTTCTTGATGATTCCATCCCAATTCAGTGACTGGAAACTTAATTCCATTGATGATTGGCTAAGGTTATCTATTGCGATAAATTTGTCGGCGGGGCATCCATGTTTTATAAACACTTTTTAGCTCACCTGACCCGAAGGGTCATGTGAGCTATTGCCATCACTTGTCGACCTCCGTCTGCCGTCCGTCCGTCCGTCGTAAACTTTTTCAAAAATCTTCTCCTCTGAAACCACTGAACCAATTTTAACCAAACTTGGCCTGAATCATCACCAGGGTATCCTCTTTCATAATTGTATCCGATGAGTCCGAGGACCAAACAACATGGCTGCCGTTACTAAAAATAGCAAATAGGGGTAAATTGCTGTTTTTGGCAAATAACTTGAAAACCGTTACAGATATCAAAAATCCGACAGGGTTAAAGTGATCAGCATGGCAAGATCTACCCGCCCTGCAATTTTGAAGAAAATCTGATTACCAGTTTTGGAGTTATTGCCTTTTTTCTGGAAATTTTTCAAAATTTTTTTATTTTTTATTTTTTTTCAAAGAAACTATAGCAGATAGAGGTCAACTTTAAATTGCAAAAATGTTCAGCATATCAAGATCTACCCATCCTGAAATTTTGGAGAAAATCCATAAGGGACCGACCATTTAACCTGAAGGGGGGTTATGGTTTTTTTTTCTGGACAGAAAATTTTTTTCACGCTTCGCGCGAAACAAATTATTTATTTTTTGCACGTGTATCAACAAAATATTTTTTTTCAAAATTAACATTATTTTATGGGGCAAAAAGCCTCATTCAGAAAATTTTTTTTTCATCATTTTGGCAGCCAAAATATTTTTTTCACATAAAATCAGATACAAAATATTTTTTTAGAAAAAAACCATAGCCCCCCCTTCAAGTTAAATGGTCCGTCCCTAAACCCTTGTAAAAGTTATTGCCCTTTTTTCACAGAATTTTCAAAATTTTCATATTTTTTGTCTTCTATTTCTAAAACCATAGAAGATGAAGGTTAAGTGTAAATTGATAAAATGTTTGCCATGCTGTGGTGACTTCAAAAGTGGTGTTGAAAATTGATCGTTGACCACCATTTTCAAAATGGCCGCCAAAAAAAGGCCAGAAAAAATTCAGCATTGTTCAATTTCAATAAGATTTGGTTTCCTAATAGATAGTGATGTTGCGACTTCAAAACCAGTGTTGAAAATTGTTTGTTGACCGCCATTTTCAAAATGGCCACCAAGAAAGGCGGGAAAAATCAACGTTGTCCGATTTCAATGAAATTTGGTTTCCAAATAGGTATTGATGTCACAACTTCAAAACCGATGTTAAAAATTGTTCGTTGAATGCCATTTTCAAAATGGCCGCCAAGAAAGGCGGGAAAAATCGATGTTGTCCCATTTCAATGAAATTTGGTTTCCAAATAGGTATTGATGTCACAACTTCAAAACCGATGTTAAAAATTGTTCGTTTAATGCCATTTTCAAAATGGCTGCCAAAAAAGGCGGGTAAATTCAACATTGTCTGATTTCAATGAAATTTAGTTTCCAAATAGATATTGAAGTTGCGATTTCAAAAACTGATGTTGAAAATTGTTCGTTGAACGCCATTTTCAAAATGGCCGCCAAAAAGGCGGGAAAATTCAACATTGTCCAATTTCAATGATATTTGGTTTCCAAATAGATATTGATGTTATGACTTTAAAACTTATGTTTGAAATTGTCATTGCCCGCCATTTACAAAATGATGTTTTGACTTCAAAACTGGTGTCGAAAGAGGTCCTTAGCAAGAATGTTTTTTGTAAAAAAATATAGTAAAACATGTTCAGACTTTTAAATTCAGTTCAAGATATTAGTGTTGTTCCAGCTACCAAAGTTTGAGAGACTGAAGTTCAACTGTATAANATCGAAGAATGTGTCTGGTAAGTCTGCATGTATTCCAAGATGGCCGCCAGCGGGAGACATAGTTTAACATTGGACCCTATGGGAAAAACACAATCAAAGACATTCTTCTCTGAAACTACTTGGTCAGTTTGAATCAAACTTGGTCACAATCTATATATATATAGGCCATTAATGGTCTTCTTAAAAAATTATGTCTGACAAGTCTGCACCTCATCCAAGATGGCAGCCAGCGAGGACCATTGTTTAACATTGGACCCTATGGGGAAAACACGTTCAAAGATTTTCTCCTTTTAAACTTCTAGAAAATGAAGACACTTTAACATTGGGTTACTTTGGGCTGCAGTTTATGCCAGTCATGGATCAGGTGAGCTATACAGGCTCTTGAGAGCCTTTAGTTCTAGTTTTATTTAAAATTTCAGTTGACGCATAATATTTATTTTTTCATTCAATCCGTTCCACTTCCAGGTAGATTGTAATGTCAAAGTTTGCCAGAAGGTCCGGAAAATTCTCCGGTTTTATATAAGAACTGCAAGCGTGGACGCACAGCCTGTGGGATACGCATCCATGCGGCGTGGACGCGCAGCCACTGCCTTCCGAAAAATCACTAAAATGGAAGTATGATGCTCATAATCTTTGTCACTTTTGTTTAATTCCCGAAATGATAGTTTTATTACACCTGTCCTGCTAATTAAAGGATTTACATTATGTAGTTCAGTCATAAACAAACATTCATCGACAGTGTTTACCTGAGTTATCACCTAATTACCTGTCAGTCAGAGATAATCTGCTTACCCTTATTGTTATTTCCTGTCAATTGCCTCATGTTCCTAAGATATTTTGACATTGAATTTCTTATCCACTATATTTTCACAATTAAACTCCCTTCGAATGCAGGGTAAAAAAATCTATTTTTACCAGAACACATGTTTTGACATTTGAGTTGTTTCCATTTAAAAACTGTGTTTCAGTGTTTATGATTTTATTCTAAAGAATTTTAGTCATGTTAGAAATGATCCTTTTGTATTGATCAGTTTACATCATAACAAATTTTAACATTAATTTAAAGTATGAAAGCGTTTAAAAGCAAAACTTGCTTACTAGTTTGTAAAATTATTTAGTTTTATTTACAAATTCAATTTAGTTTTATTTGCAAATTCAAGATAATTTATTTTATCTTATATATTAATTTGATTTTCCAAGATAAATACTACATATTCTTTCTATTGAACAAAAACCCAGATGAGTAAATTCCCAAGTATGAAAGACTTGACATGACTTGAGGCTAATAATGCATATATACATCATTTTTACATCGGAAATATAATTTATTTATAAAACATGTATAAATACATTATTATTTGTGTTTGAGCATAGTACCTTTTTTGGGTATATAAATACATCTAAGTATCATCTAGACTAAATTCTGTTAAGATAGGCCAAAATATATGTCGCAAAAGCCTTTTACGCCAAATCTCCCTTCTTGAGAAAAATTTTGGAAGGGAGATCTCCCTACTTGAGGGAACTTTGGTAGGGAGGACAGGTTGACAGGTATGCGTCTGTCGTCTGTCCGGTGTAAACTTTTCTTTAAAGATCTTCTCCTCTGCAACTACTGGACCAGTTGGAACCAAACTTAGCCACAATGGTCCTTGGGTGGTCTATACAAAAATGCTGTTTTTTGTGTTTGTGACTTAGACAAGATGGCCGCCAGCTTGGAACATAGTTTTAACATTAGACCCTATGGGAAAAGACATTTAAAGATCTTTTCCTCAGAAACTACTTAGCCAATAAGAACCAAACTTGGCAACAATAGTCCTTCTAAGGCTTAAGTGGTTCCCTGCAAAAAAGTTGTTTTCAGGTCAATGCTTTATCCAAGATGACCGTCAGCAGGGGACCATCGTTTTACCATTTGACCCTTAGGGAAATCTCATTTAAAGATCTTCTCCTCAGAAACTACTGGACCAATTGGAATCAAACTGTGCTACAAAAAGAGGCTGTATTATATATACAAAGGACTCCTTAAGGGCATTTCATTTAGAGAACCACGACTCTGAGTTTGTAGAACACATTCAAGTAGGAATACAGTCCCCAAAGGGTTCTAACCTACTCATCACATGTATATACAGAAGCCAAAATGCTACAGACCCACTATGTATCACAGAATTACAAACTTTTATGTCTAAAAACCACATGTGATTCATTGCTACTCATGGGAGACTTCAGTTTCAAAATATTGATTGGGAACAACAGTACAGTTCTGTGGGTAATGAGCAACCATCATCTAAATTTTTGGAAATTGTTATGGACACATTTTTGTATCAACATATAAAACAGCTGACAAGATTCAGGGGAGAAGATGATCCAAGTATACTGGATCTAATTTTTATACGGCCGCAAAAAAATTTTTGAGGTCGTATATTGGTATGATACTGGCGTCGTCGTCGTCGGTGTCTGTAGACTCTTCGTTTCTGTGCGATAACTTCAGTTCTAGTTGATCAATCATTATGAAATTTTAAGATAATGTTGCTTGTCTCAAAAGGAAGGTTGGGATTAGTTTTGGGTATTGTGGCCCCGCTCGTTTTTTTAAAAAGGGCCAAATTAGGTGTTTTCATATATTGGGCTGTAGAATATTTATTAATTATCGGATTTTGATGGGGTTTCTTTCAGTGTGATCTTAAGGAAATTTCTAATCGTTAGATGTCAACAGATTTTATGTCACATGTACCGTTAATGAGATAAATGGGTCCCAAAAGAGGGAAATCTCAAAAATCTATTTTTTTCATTTTTTGTCCGATTTTGATGCAGTTTTT
Organism: Modiolus philippinarum; assembly: GCA_002080025.1. Taxonomy (NCBI): domain Eukaryota; kingdom Metazoa; phylum Mollusca; class Bivalvia; order Mytilida; family Modiolidae; genus Modiolus; species Modiolus philippinarum. The sequence continues at coordinate 8,955 of MJUU01062294.1, forward strand.
TTCATTAGATTCCTTATGAAATAAATATAGCGCTCAACTTGTATATTTTTGGTAACTTGTTTCCTTTCCCAGCTATGAGGGGCCGAATGGGGCCAAAATTGCAAATTTGCTGATTACCTGAATTTTTTATTTTTCAACAGATTTCGATGGGATTTTTTTCTTTGAATTCCTCTTGATATAAGCTTTCAGTCTTATGTCAATGGATTTTGCATTGCTCCTACCGTTTTCGAGCTACAAGGGGTCAAAGGGGCCAAAATTGCAAATTTTCGAAATATGTGAAATCTTTATTTTTCATCGGATTTCGATGGGATTTTTTTCTTTGAATTCCTCTTGATATAAGCTTTCAGTAATATGTCAACGGAGTTTGCGTAGCTCTTACTGTTTCCGACCTACAAGGGGTCAAAGGGGCCTAATTGCAAATTTTCGAAATATGTGAAATCTTTATTTTACATCGGATTTTGATGGGATTTGTTTCTTTGAATTCCTCTTGATATATGCTTACAGTAGTATGTCAACGGATATTGCATAGCTCTTACCGTTTTCAAGCTACAAGGGGTCAAAGGGGCCTAAATTGCAAGTTTTCGAAATATGTGAAATCTTTATTTTTCATCGGATTTCAATAGGATTTTTTTCTTTGGATTCCTCTTGATGTAAGCTGTCAGTAGCATGGCAGCGGATTTTGCAGAGCTCTTACCGTTTTCGAGCTACAAGGGGTCAAAGGGGCCAAAATTGTAATTTTTCGAAATATTTGAAATCCTTATTATTCATGGGATTTCGATCAGATTTTTTTCTTTGGATTCTTCTTGATATAAGCTTTCAGTAGTAAGTCAACAAATTTGGCATAGCTTTTCCCGTTTCTGAGCTAAAGGGGCCAAAGGGGCCAAAATTGCAACTGATTCAAGCTCTTTATTGTGTCCATTTAATTACTGTATCAAGCTCTTTAATGTGTCCTCATTCATTTTGAATTACACTTGTTCAAATTTCAGTATTGACATGCTGCGGTCGTATTATGCTGCGCTCGGCGTAGCCCTTTATTACAAATGAGGAGGGTATGATTGACAGCATCGAGCATTGCGCCCCAATTGGTAACAGCGACCATGAAGTCCTTGACTTCAGCTTTGTATATAGTTCTGTACATTTTGTAAATATAAGTGATAAATTAAGTTATTTTAAAGGAGACTATGAAACAATCAACAATAGTCTTGGCTATGTTGACTGGGAAGATCTACTAGCTACAGGCAGTGTTGAAGTATTGTGGACTAGATTTGCAGATAAATTATCAAATACATGTAAGGAAAATATACCGGTGAGCAAGTCTAGGCCAAAACACTACAATACTCCCTGGATGGATAAAGATACCCTAATTGCTGTGCAGAATAAGAGAAAAATGTGGAAGAAATTCAAATACTGCAGAAGTCAACAAAACAAGAATAAATATGAGCAGGCCAAAAGGATATCTAATGCCAAAGTACGTGAAGCTCATGTCAATTACGAGAAATCGGTAGCACAAAAAACAAAAGAAGACCCAAAGGTCTTTTGGAAATATGTCCAGTCCAGATCTAAAGTTAGGGAAAATATCCAGAGCATTAAAGATGACAACTCTCAAATTCACACTGATAATAAAGATAAGGCAGAACTTCTAAACCAATTTTTCAACAGCGTTTTTACAATCAAACCAGATACTGAGGAGTTGCCAAATTTTGATGAACGTACCAACACAAAATTAGACACAGTAACAATCAACGAATCTTTAGTTATCAAACATCTACCGAAAGTTAAGGAAACCAAATCCCAAGGTTGTGATTTAATCCAGCCTAAAATTATTAAAGAAACTTTGGCCAAAATCTCACATCCAATTACTCTTATCTTCAAAAAATCGATGGACGAACACAAACTGCCAAAAATCTGGAAACACGCCAATCTAGTACCAATGCACAAAAAGGATTTTAAAAACCAAGCATCTAACTATAGGCCAATTAGTCTAACATAGATTATATGTAAAACCACGGAAAAAATAGTTAGAGATGAATTGATGAATTACATGGAATCAAACAATCTATTTACCTCACATCAACATGGTTTCAGAAATGGACGATCTTTTGTGACACAGTTGATAGAAGTTCTTGAGAAAGACAGAAGAACTGGATAACAGAAATTCAATAGATGTAATTTACCTGGATTTCCAAAAGGCTTTTGATACAGTCCCCCACAAACGACTTATTTTGAAACTAAAAGCTTATGGGATAACAGGCAAAATGCTCTTGTGGATCCAGGACTTTCTATTGGATAGACACCAAAGGGTAGTATTAAATGGTAGCCACTCAACATGGACTACGGTGACTAGCAAAATACCACAGGGCAGTGTACTACATTTTGTAGGTCAAATTTTGTTTTTAATTTATATCAATGACTTACCAGATGCTATCGACAATCTAGTAAAGCTCTTTGCTGACGATACTAAAATCTATGCCAGCGTAAACAGTGAAGATAAAAGAAATAGTCTACAAAAAGATATGGACACGTTGTTGAAATGGTCAGATAAATGGTTACTAAAGTTTAATAGGAGTAAATGTAAACATATCCACTTGGGACCAGAAACATCAAGCGAATACAAGATGGCAAACAAATTTATAGAAAGATCTAATGTAGAGAAAGATTTAGGAGTATTAATTGATAGTAAACTTAATTTCCAGCAACATATTAACACACAATTTAAAAAGGCCAATCAAAAACTAGGAATTATAAATAGAACATTTAGATACATGGACAAGAATATGTTTATCACACTGTACAAGAGTTTGGTAAGACCACATTTAGAATATGGGAGCTCAATATGGTCTGTAATAAACAAGAAAGAAGCCATACTAATAGAAAACGTACAAAGGAGAGCAACAAAATTAATAAGACAAATTGAGCATCTAAGTTATGGCAATAGACTAAAACACCTAGGTTTACCATCACTACAATATAGAAGACTAAGAGCAGATTTAGTTCAAATATACAAAATTATGAACAATATTGAAAAAGTTGACTGCAATCTGTTTCCCGTACAACATTCAACAACAAGGGGTAACAAGCTCAAGATATATAAGAAATACTGTCGTACTAATAGACAAAAGTTCAGTTTCTCTCAACGTGTAGTGGACGACTGGAATCCTTTACCAAATAGGGTAGTGGAAGCTAAAAATGTCAACATATTCAAAAGCCAATTAAATAAATACTGGAAGGATTTTCCGTTAAAATTCACTCCTGACTTTTATGGACCGGAAGCAGGACCAGGTGAAAACAACCAAGTGATGGATCAGAGAGGCCAAAGGCCTAGATAACGATCTCTAAGACAAGGTAGACAAGGTAATAGTTGTAAGTGGTTCCCTGCTAAAAAGTCGCTTTTCAAGTCAGCCCTATATCCAAAATGGCTGCCAACTTTAACATTGGACGCTAAGGAAAAAGACATTCAAGATCTTCTCCTCTTAAACTGCTGAGCCAAATAGAACCAAACTTGCCAACAAAAGTCCTTAGGAGGTTCCCTGCTATACAATTGTTTTTCAGGTCAGTACTATATCTGAGATGGCAGCAAACAGGGAACATAGTAGTATCCTTTGACCCTGTGAAAACACATTTAGATATCTTCCCCGCATAAACTGCATGCCAATTGGAACCAAACTTTGTCAAAAAAGTCCTTAGGTGGTCCGTTGCAAAAAAGTTATTTTTTCAGATTAGTGCCATATCCAAGATGGCTGCCAGCCGGGAACATGGTCTTAACAGCGGACTCTGTGGGAAAATGCATGCAGAGATGTTCTCCTCAGAAACTACTGAACCAAATGGAACCAAACTTGAGCATTATAGTCCTTATTTGGTCCCCTTCAAAAAAATTGTTTTTCAGGTCAGTGCTGTATCCAAAATGGCCACCAACTTTAACAGGGAGCATAGTTTTAAGGCAGATCGATCCTAATAAAAATATCAGACAGATTTTTTTCATTTTAAGATATTTTGTAGTTCTTAGTCCATTTGTTCAAAGAATATATAAAAAAATGATATTTCACTGATCATCTTTTTCCTTTTATCAGGCTTTGAACATCAGGCCAAATTCAGTATTTTTCAGCAATATTTACAAAGAATATATAGGGAACAGTGAGAACTTGCTTATTATCTAGCTTTCATATGAAATATATGTCAGATCTAGATTTCTTTAATTTTTGATATTTCAGATATACACTTCAGCTATTTGTTGAGCTCAAAAAATCTAGATGTCACCGTTGTTTAGATGGTCCCCTGCCAAAAAAGGTGTTTTTCATGTCCATGACCCATGTTGTTACTTTGTTGCCAATCTGTCATCCAACATGGATGCCAGCAAGGAACTTACTTTAATATTGGACCCTTTGAGAAATGCATACAACGATCTATTATGGCAAGAATAATACTTTTGAGCTGCTTATCAAGATGGCAGGCAGGAGGGACTAATTGTTAAATGTTGGACCATAAGACATAAAGGTTTCTTTAAATAGTTTGAAATCGAGACCCTTAAACCTAAAAGTTTATTGGTCGTGGTCAAGGTGACATAGTTCTTGACAAGTTCCCAGTAGCTGACAAATTCTCAGATTGGACCACAGAAAATGTACCAATGTAACTGGACCACAGTACACTTAATTCGTTTTGTAATTTAACCAAATTTCTTTATTTTGCAGACAGAGTTCCTGACAAGTTCCCAGATTGGACCACAGGAACAGAGAGCTGTATTACAAGCCACAGTGTTAAATGATATATGTAAACAGTACCCACCATCTGTTGGATACCAGAAAGCATTTATGAAGAATCTTATTCACAAGGTTTGATTTTTAACAAGTGAATTTATTATCCTATAAATAAACTAATTTTATACTTTTCCATTAATAACATGGAGAAAAGAAGAAATACAGGGAAAATGTGATACATGCACATGTAACAATCTGTCGTCACAAAATTAAGATACAAAGTAAATTGTTATATATTTACAATGAATCATGTTTACACCACAGATGTAACTGTAAATGGACATACAGCCTGATGAAACTTCAGTTTTATAGGGGTTCACACTGCTAGTACTTTAGTTTTGTGACGTTCTTGTTCATTTTTGTTTATTTGTTTTTTCTTTGTCATACTGTCTCGATTCATGTTGTCTGTGAATTGCCATGATTTTGGATTTATGATTTTAGAATCCCCCCTTTCCTCGTCCTTGCTTCAGTATTTGTTTGCCGATGTATATTAAGTACACAGCCTTTAGCTTATGGTCTTCAGTAATGATTAAAGCATACAGCCTGTAGCAAACATTCATTGCCCAGCACAAATGTGTCTAGTTACCTTAATTATAGTATAAGGTAAAATTTCTTTGAAATACTTAAAAGCCACATTTATTTTGAAAAATACATAATCTTGTGTCCATAGTTTATTGTGTGGAATATATACAAGTCTTGTTCCTTTAAAGGAGCTTTAGCATCAGTCAGGAAGTCTAAAAATCTATTGAATATTATGGAATACCAAAGGCCTTCCCTTTATTTACTTGTAACAGTGGTATATTTACGCNGGGGGGTGTCTGTCCTCCCAATTCCCAGATTTTTTCGACCCTTTTTCCCTATTCCCACATTTTTTGCCCCCTTTTTCCCAAATCCCACATTTTTTGGGCTTTTCCCATTTCCCACATTTTTACATTTTGAAACACCTATAACATCAACAATTTTATTGGCCCACAAGTTAAAAGTTTTTTCATCATAGAAAGGACCTAAATTCCGTGCACCACAATACATCGACTTGAAACAAAATTTTAAACATCTTATGGATGCTGAGGAGAACTATGCCAGAAAATAGATTGAGCATGAATAGGATGAAGACCTTGATTCTCTTTTTGATTGGATTAAGGTTGTGAGGTCTATGATCCAATAAAGGGCTACGCCCAGCCAAGCATGATAGGACCGCAGCATGTCGAACACTGAAATTTGAACAGGTGAACAACTAAAGAGCTTGACACAATAATTACATGGACACAATAAGGAGATCGACCCAGTGATTAACTGGACACAAACTACAGAAAATGAAATTTGCCCTTATGACTCCTTATGGTTCCTCTTTGACCCCTTATAGCTCGGAAACTATAAGAGCTACGCCAAATCCATTGACAAACTACTGAAAGCTTATATTAAGAGGAATCCAAGGAAAAAATCCGATCGAAATCTGATGAAAAATAAAAATTTCAGGCAATTTGCAAATTTGCAGTTTTGTCCCTTTTGAACCCTTATAGCACAGAAACGGTAAGAGCTATGCTAAATCTGATTCATACTACCGAACGCTTATATCAAGGGGAACCCAAAGAAAAAAATCCCATCGAAATCTGATGAAAAATAAAAATTTTAGATAATCTACAAATTTGCAGTTTTCGCCCCTTGACCCCTTATAGCTCGGAAATGGAAAGAGCTACACCAGATCTGTTGCCATACTGCAGAAGGCTTGTATCAAGAGGAATCTAAAGAAAAAAATCCCATTAAAATCCGATGAAAAATAAAAATTTTAGGTTATCTGCAAATTAGCAATTTGGCCCTGTTTGGCCCCTCATAGCTAGGTAAGGAAACAAGTTACCAAAAATCTAATAGCAGAGTGCTGTGTTAATTTGTCATAAGCAATCCATTGAAAAAAAAAACTGCATCAAAATCGGACAAAAAATTTTTTGGATTCGGCCCTTTTTGGCCCCCATTTATCTCGGGAACGGTACATGCTACATGAAATCCATTGGCATTCACCTGATTGAAAATTCCCTCAGGAGCACACTGAAAGAAACCTCATCAAAATCCGTTTAATAACAAAGATTCAACAGACAAATACATGTATGTGAAAACACCAAATTTAACCCTTTTTGGACCTTTTTTTAAAAACAGGTGGGGCCACAATGACCAAAACTATTCCAAGCCTTCCTTTTGTACCAAAGAACATTATGTAAAAATTTCATAAGGATTGATCTACTGGAACTTAAGTTATTGACCAAAAACTAAAGTGTCTACAGACGACGACGACGACAACGATGACAGCACCATACCAATATACGACCGCAAAATTTTTCCCGGTCGTATAAAAACGAATCAATCAGCTACAAGGGTCAATGAGAACTAAATAAACATCAATTTTCAAAAATGCTGATTGTAGTGGAACGGTTGTTCCAATTATTATATTTTCTGTTTAATCAATTGAGAAGGCCATTTCATCCCTTTTTAGTGGCAATCAGGAATAGTTGCCCCGATTGTCTCTTCATTTCTTTGCTGTATTTTATGAGTTGATTTACTTGTTTCTTCTCACTGAAGGTTGAGGTCTGATTTATTAATTAATCATTGACATGTTTTAATCATTGTACATCAAAACCATTTTACCTGTATTACTTGTAAAACAGACTCACAAAATGACAAAGATTTTTTTACTGTCTTGGGCAAGAGAAAAACACACACGGTAAAATTACAGACATTAGTGAAAATGCCTTTCCGGTGCTTTTGATTGTTGAATATTGTGGTTAGACACTACCGTCAATTTACCCCCCAAAATTATTAATATTATTGTATCTTTGCATGATCGTAAAGTAGTAAAGAAACCATCCATACGTCATTCCAGTACGTATTGTTCAAATGTTTTTGAAATGTTTCATTACAGCTGATAAAATTTGGTGTAAGGTTAAACTACTAGTATTTGAACCTCGCTTGCAGTTATCTTTTTTTTTAGTGGATAACGGAGAAATGAGGGGTTTTTTTTTTTTTTTTTGTAAAAGACCTTCCATACATTATTCCTGTAAAGTTTGGTTGAATTTGCTTCTGTGGTTTCAGAGGAGATGATTTTCCATAAGGGTCTAGTGTTAAGCTGGCGGCCATGTATTTTTGTCGTATTCAAAATAAATACTCATAAAGGACCTTCCATATATTATTCCAGTACAGTTTGGTCAAAATTGATATTATACTTTAAGAGCTGATTAATACAAACAAGAAGCTCTCAAGAGTTTTATCGCTCACCTGGACCCTAGCTGGCTAACACAGACAGTCTGGCATTTATCATGGATATAGTGCGCACATACATGTAAAAATACCTCTTTTACATGGGACCACCTAAAGACTATTGTGGCCAAGTTTGGTTCCAATTGGCTCAGCAGTTTCAGAGGAGGAGATCTTGGAATGTGTTTACCCGTAAGGTCTAATGTTAAAACTACTAGTATCTTCCAAGATGGCGGCCAGTCTGGATATAGCGTTGACTTTAAAAACGCCCTTTTTTGCAGGGGACTACTCATGGAATATTTTTGCAAAATTTGGTTCCCATTGGCTCAGCAATTTCAGAGAAAGATCAGAGAGAAGATCTTTAAATGTGTTTTTGCTTAGGGTCCAATGTTAAAATTATGTTCCCCGCTGGCGGCCATCTTGGATATAACGAGGACATAAAAAAAACAGGAGACCATCTAAAGACTATTGTAGCGAAGTTTGGTTTCAATTGTCCCAAAAGATTTAGAAACGAAGATTTTTGAATGTAAAGTTTGGACGGATGACAGACGAAAAGTGATGACAAAATCTAACCCTGGCTATAGCCAGGTGAGCTTATGATGTTTTACAACCGGGTCCAATGTTAAACTATTCTATGCACTGACAGCCATATTTTAAACGGATGAGAATTACGTATATGAGTACTTTTTGTAAACTAGTTTCCATACATCTTTCCTGCCATTTTTGGTCAAATTTATATCAGTGATATGATAAAATGTAATAAGCAAAACTACACATAGTGCTTGCTACATCATTAAGTTCTGCTGAGTAGTATCAGAGAAGTTGTGCTGAAAAACTTTGTGATGAATAGACAGACAAGCACGACAGAAAGTTAGGGATACATGATTAACTTTATCAACGGTCATTTTAACTTTGTCCAAGAGCTGAAAAAAATATCAATTCAAGATAAACAAGAGGATATAATGAAGATCAGACATATTTACGTAACTTTTAATGTCACTGCTCACTCAAGTCAATGATAGTGAATAAAATACGACCAAGGGAAATAGACTCTTAAATATGAAGGAAGTCTTCATTAAGTTCTGCTGAGTAGTATCAGAGAAGTTGTGCTGAAAAACTTTGTGATGAATAGACAGACAAGCACGACAGAAAGTTAGGGATACATGATTAACTTTATCAACGGTCATTTTAACTTTGTCCAAGAGCTGAAAAAAATATCAATTCAAGATAAACAAGAGGATATAATGAAGATCAGACATATTTACGTAACTTTTAATGTCACTGCTCACTCAAGTCAATGATAGTGAATAAAATACGACCAAGCGAAATAGACTCTTAAATATGAAGGAAGTCTTCCATCGTTGCCTGCTAACAGATGATTTGGAAAGATTTATCATTGGGACAAGAGGCTCATTTTCATTGTCCTTCATTGTCATCATTGCTGTGTTTATCAAGCGACTCTTGATGTATTTCTTCATAGTTCCTTCTGTGAGAATAATTTCATTTCCTTCAGTTAAATCTCTCTAGCTACCAATTGATGTCTGGAAAAGCTTAACAGAAACTAGAAGATTTTACAACCCAAATTATAAGAACCCTCAAGTACAACCAAGAAGTTGTTCTTGTGATAAAGACCTTTAAAAAACGACCACTTTTGATTTTTTATCAATATCTATTTTTTAAGGTAGCTAAATTTCCCATTTCCCACATTTTTGTGATTTCCCACTTCCCTAATTTTTTTAATCATTTTTCCCATTTCCCTAAATTTTTTACCCCCTTTTCCCATTTCCCTAAATTTTTTACCCCCTTTTCCCATTTCCCAAAACCGTGTCACCCCCCCTCTCTATTTGAGAAAGTAAACTACATTGACTGTATAAATATAAGTGATATACAGTCACTGACCATATACCGGTAACACTTTTTCAATGATGTTAACAATGTGTTTCTGTATAAATTGTTCAATAAGAATGCAAGAAAGCATGGATTCATCCAAAGCTAATGACTTATGTTTCACTTTTTAAATCATCATTTCCACAGATAAAATTTTGCCTAAGATTCAGTTTGTTATTGTTTCAGTATAAACACATTATTAATGCACTGACTTGGCATAAATGTGTTATAAGGATATGGCTTGAAACGGTGAAAATTCTCACCATCGGGTGGCATTTTCATGCATTTCCAAGCATCAAGCATCATCCTTAAATTATGTTTATGTCAAGTCAGTGTACTGTTATTTTCTATAGAAATTTATGCTTAATTTTGTTTGAATTACATTGATGACCAAATTATATTTGTTACCATATGGATACTACCTTTGTTTTAGTTAGAAGAAAGTGATGTTGAAATGTGTGATGAAATATATGAGGTGTACACAGAATTGTTACAACAAAGTGAAGACGAAGATGATACACTGTGTTATAAAACTTATTATTTGGTAAGTGTGTTACAACAAAGTGAAGACGAAGATGATACACTGTGTTATAAAACTTATCATTTGGTAAGTGTATTACAACAAAGTGAAGACGAAGACGATACACTGTGTTATAAAACTTATTTGGTAAGTGTGTTACAACAAAGTGAAGACGAAGATGATACACTGTGTTATAAAACTTATCATTTGGTAAGTGTGTTACAACAAAGTGAAGACGAAGACCATACACTGTGTTATAAAACTTATTTGGTAAGTGTGTTACAACAAAGTGAAGACAAAGATGATACACTGTGTTATAAAACTTATCATTTGGTAAGTGTGTTACAACAAAGTGAAGATGAAGAAGATACACTGTGTTATAAAACTTATTTGGTAAGTGTGTTACAACAAAGTGAAGACCAAGATGATACACTGTGTTATAAAACTTATCATTTGGTAAGTATGTTACAACAAAGTGAAGACGATACACTGTGTTGTAAAACTTATCATTTGGTAAGTGTGTTACAACAAAGTGAAGACGAAGATGATACACTGTGTTATTAAACTTATTTGGTGAGTGTGTTACAACAAAGTGAAGATGAAGATGATACACTGTGTTATAAAACTTATCATTTGGTAAGTGTGTTACAACAAAGTGAAGACGAATATGATACAATGTGTTATAAAACTTATCATTTGGTAAGTGTGTTACAACAAAGTGAAGACAAAGACGATACACTGTGTTATAAAACTTATCATTTGGTAAGTGTGTTACAACAAAGTGAAGATGAAGACGATTCACTGTGTTATAAAACTTATCATTTGGTAAGTGTGTTACAACAAAGTGAAGACGAAGACGATACACTGTGTTATAAAACTTATCATTTGGTAAGTGTGTTACAACAAAGTGAAGATGAAGATGATACACTGTGTTATAAAACTTATCATTTGGTAAGTGTGTTACAACAAAGTGAAGACGAAGACGATACACTGTGTTATACCGCCGTGCGCGGTCCCGGCTTATGAATAGGCCCGCAGCATCCTCTGAGCTTGGAGTATGAGTCTTCCTAACAGAGGACCCCGAGGGAACCCCGGGATATAGAAATAGGACCTAGTATCTCTGGCTTGTGGGGTGTGACCCCTCCTAAACGGAGGCTGACCCTGAGGGTCCCGGGATATAGAAATAGGACCCATTCTGTGGTTGTGCGGGATTAATAAATACACAGCTCATCTTTCGGATGGGATGTAAACTCAGGTCCACGTGTTGGAAGAAATGCCACGCTTCCTGCACGTTAAAGAACCCTTGTCAGGTCCACGTGTTGGAAGAAATGCCACGCTTCCTGCACGTTAAAGAACCCTTGTAGCAAGCTCTTTTTGGGGTGGTCCGTAGGTGATCGGCTACAAGGCTAAATTCCCCGCCCTTGACGATTTCACCCTACTTTTCCAGTGGCAGTCAGAATTTCCCGTCCCATGGCCCTTTCCAGACCCCAAAGTGATTATTTATTAACAAACTGGTTCTCGTCTTGATATAGCTGAAATATTGCTGAGTAGACGTTAAACAATATTCAATCAATCAATCACTGTGTTATAAAACTTATTTGGTAAGTGTGTTACAACAAAGTGAAGACAAAGACGATACACTGTGTTGTAAAACTTATCATTTGATAAGTGTGTTACAACAAAGTGAAGATGATACACTGTGTTATAAAACTTATCATTTGGTAAGTGAGATTTAATAATAAACAGATATATAATGATAATGAGGGGTATTTGCCAAAAATACTAGTTGCTGGGTGGTAAAATTTCTGAAGCCTGAAATTGTCAAGAGGGGCACTATACAGAGTTTCAAGTAAAAAATCAATTACCATTTAATAGTTCATTTACAATTATTAATTTAGAGGCTGTATTTTGAAATCACTCCCACCAGTAGAAGCTGAGAAAAAAATAATTTGTTGACAGACAAATGACAAGGTAAATGCAATATACCTTTTCTCTATCGAGTTAGCCATAATATTTTTTAAGTGCAGGGCATAAATAACACAACTATCATAAACACTAAATTTGTGATAATACCCATAATCCCTCAATTTCTGAATCTGTGAATTTGAATTTAGAGATAGTTTCCATTAGTGTGAATATGAGGCAGCTTTGATCTCTCACAAAAAATGTTGCTGCACAGCATGTAGAAAGTCAAACGAATGAATGTTATTATTTTGATGTACCCCTTTCTAACAGTAGTATGAAAACTAATAACAATATAACAATGGCTACAGCACAGTCTATCCAAGCAAATTTCAGAGTTCATTTAGTACTCTGATGGCTTGGTATATACATTCTTATTGCAATGATTTATAAGGACCAGTTGCCATCCATTAAAATTCTTCATGTATCCAATTCTATATGTTTAAAAATCATCAATTTATATACCTATTTCTTTTTACAGCCAAATGGTGAAACAGTGAGTCTACAGGAATCTATACACTTAATATCACAGGGAACTACAGGGTTAAATACATGGCAGGTATGATGAATCATATTCAACATGTTCAATATTTATACCACCCGCAAACAAAGTTTGGGGGTATATAGGAATCATCCTGTCTGTCCGTCTGTCTGTCCGTCCATGTACCTTGTCAGCGCATGTTCTCCTAAATGGCTGCTTGGATTTTGATGAGATGTTACACAGTTGTAGTACACCATCTGAAGATGTACATGAAATAATATGGTTGTTGCCAGAAATTTTGAAGGGGAGATAATTTGTCTTTGAATATATTCTGGAAAAGGGGGGAGGATGAGCCTTGTCAGTGCATGTTCTCCTTAATGACTTCTTGGATTTTGATGAAATGTTATACAGTTGTAGTACACCACCTGAAGATTTGCATGAAGTCATATGGTTGCTACACAAAATTTTGAAGGGGAGATAATTTGTCTTTGAATATTTTCTGGAAAGGGGGACGAACCTTGTCAGCACATGTTCTCCTAAACGGATGCTTGAATTTTGATGAAATGTTACACAGGTGTAGTACACCAACTGAAGATGTGCATTAAGTAATATGGTTGCTGCCCAAAATTTTGAAGGGGAGATAATTCATCTTTGAGTATTTACTGGTAAAAATGGGGACGAAATTCGTCAGCAGATGTTTTCTTTAACGGGTATTTTGATTTTGATGAAATGTTACCAAATTGTAGTACTGTAAACCGGGAAATTTTCACGGCAGTTTTATTTTCGCGATTTTAGCGATTAGAATGGAAGCGCGAAAATAAAACGTTGCGAATATACTTGTCTATTATTGAAGTCAATGGTCAACAATTTGGCTGCGCGAACTAAAATCCTGTCAATTTACCGCGAAATAAAGACAGCGCAAAAATTCCCCCGGTTTACAGTATACCACCTGAAGATTTGCATGAAGAAATATGGATGCCGTCTTAAATTTTGAAGGGGAGATAATTCTTTTTTGAATAATTTCTGGCATTAAGGGAGGTATATCAATGTGTCCAAACTTGTATTATGTCCACACTTGTACAGTGTCAACACATTCTTAAATTTACACTTGCCATATTGATTCAGGGTTCAATTAGCAGGGGTATAATTGGCTGCCATTTGACAACAGCTCTAGTTAGTGACAGAGTTCATGTCATTTATGTATACTTCTAGACGCAAGTGAAATATCTTAGTCTATTATCTAGTTTGTTTGATTTACCCTAAGGTGAGATGTCAGAAATCTGTTAATATTATAGCTATGATCTTCTTTCTCCTAAGCACACTGAAAGCGGCCCTATACTCTGGCAGTGTGAGGAGTGTTAATATACCCCTTTAAAAATCCTTGCTGCAAAAAAACCCTTGCTGAGGAACAGTTGCACCCATCACCTAGGAATAATGCCATCCCTTTGCAAAAAATTCCTAGGTACATGCATGGAAAGGATGGTCACTATGGTTGTAGGCTTTTACATGTACATGTATTACATTCATATATTAATTGAATTAAAGGGAAAAAAAATTAATCTGCCTGTCAGAATTCTCTGTGCTGTTACAGAACTTGACTGCTATTGTTTGATATCCAAAATGTTGTGTAAACTACTTGGTATTTGTCAAATGGAAGATCTCTGTACTTTTTGTCGGTGAAATGATTAGGTCTGTTGTAATAGTATCATTTACATTTAGGCCCTGTACAAGTATATAAGGCAAAAAATAGTAACTTTAAAATTCATGCATCAATAGCTTGTCTATCAATCTGATATCAATCTAAAACTTTAGATATATGTTGCGCATCCGACAAACTTCAGAATTCACCATTAAAATGTTGTCAAAATGATTTTTATAGTTTATTGATATAAAAATCAAATCAAATAAACATATGTCCATCATCTATATAATATTAAAGGGAGATAATTATAAAGCAACAATAAGGGAAAATAATATTTTCATGATTTTTTTTTTTAAATGTGAATGGTAACCCATTATTTTTATTTCATATTTCAAAGGTGATTTCTTAACACACTATCACAATTTGTTCTGCTTTTTCATCAACATCTATTGTTGTATTATTTAAAAAATATTAAAATTTTATTTCTCCCTATATTGACTATATTAAAAGGGTCAATATCTTGCTATTGTTGGAAACTGCTGCTGGAAAAATGAGTTTTATGACCTATTGATTTTTTTACTTTAAATTTTGAAGTTGGTTTGAAAACTTTCAATCACAGAAAATTAGAAAAATCTTATTTTATTTTATACTCAACCAAACTACTGTAATCATGAATAATGTAACCTTTATTTTCTAATAGCTTTAAAGACTGCAAACAGTTCATGACAGAATGCAAAGATTTAATGACTTTTGATGAGGTTAATACCACAATTTAACAACCCAAGATAATTACCGAGGCCATTTACAGTAGAAAACAGGGATTTTCCTTGTTACTATTTATGGGCACACGTTCAAGTGTCAAAAAGTGAAGTCAACCTCACATGCTATATTGTGCTGTAATCATCACATTTTGAAAGGGAAAGTGAAACACTGATTTATCCAATAAGAATCTTGTACATGTATATTTATAGTCATATAATATTATACAGTTATTGTCATGTTGTGAGGACAACTACTGTTAATTAGACCCAAAGACCTAACTGTCTCCAGAGGCTCTAATAAAATGACTGTTTTTAGGAAAATACTGTCTATAACTGTTTTGTTATACCTCTGTGGTATCATTCTATTTTAAACAGATCTTAACATCGGTAAAAACTACTTCTATCATACAGTCAAACCTGCTCAAACGACGACCACCCGCTGTAAACGACCACTTTTATTCCCCCCAACGAGTTTTACTATATATTTTAACTGCATTCAATGACTACCCGCAAAACGCGACCAAAGACCACCAAAATCTACTCCCAAACTTTGACCCTTGTCAGCGACCTGTTAAACTATTTAGTGCAACGGTTTGCAAGAAATATTGGAAAAATACTGATGTTGTTTTCGTTTTGCAAACCCGAAGTTGAGTTTTCAGTATGGAAAAATATTGTAAAATTTTTAGTAATAATTTAATTTTGATTGCAGGTTTGTTGTTTTATAAAGGTTTGAAACTGTGCAGATTAGCAATTTCAATACTGCAATATAGTTGACTTCTACAATGGCTTGGCTAGGCGGAAGCCAAGGCTTCAACGTCATTTTGTCAAAAAAAAAAATACGGTTATCAGCCTTTTTCTCTTCCTCACACATTATTCGCCTCTAGATGAATCTTCGATCATGCAGAGGCGAACTGACAGTTTTTTTTTCTACCAAATCTGCTGAGTCTAGAGCAACATCAAATGATGACTCAAATGCTAGTAGTAGCAATAAAACTAGTCAGCCTTACGATTATTTCCTCACCGGCAAACTCGCACCACAGTCCTAACTACCCTGACATTGGACAGCTTTCCATTGATGAAATTCAACTTTTAACAACAAAATGAGGAAGATCCAAAATTTAATTTTCCATTAAGGTATCTAAAAAGTTTTATTGAAGATATTAACATCTGATATCTAAATATAATGTCACTCGCAAACAGCTTATTTCTAAGGGCATTTCCCATCCTCGATTTTACGGAAATGTTGTCAAAAAATTCCAGAAACTGATTAAAAATCCAGAAAAACTGGGACGTAACTTACATTCTTTACGCAATAGGGGATATCAACAGGATATTCTGCACGTGTCCATTAAATTAGCTTAGGGATCCAGTGACCTGAGGATTTTACACACATACTGGCCTCTCACTGATACTGCCGATGTCTACTGAAATACATGATGATTCTTTACCAAACCCATTGTGAGTTTTGAATTTGATTTTCCTTCCGTAGTGCGACAGTGTTTCACCAGCAGACTAGGCTCCTTGAGCTAGCCGGAAGTTTAGCGGCGAGCACTCCTTGACCCATCTTTCAAAATTACGTCTTGTTCCCCCATTTTTATACGACCGCAAAAATTTTTGCGGTCGTATATTGGTATGGTGCTGTCGTCGTCGTCGTCGTCGTCGTTGTCGTTGTCGTTGTCGTCGTCGTCTGTAGACACTTTAGTTTTTGGTCAATAACTTTAGTTCCAGTAAATCAATCCTAATGAAATTTTAACATAATGTTCTTTGGTACAAAAGGAAGGCTTGGCTTAGTTTTGGTAATTGTGGCCCCACCTGTTTTTAAAAAAGGGGCCAAAAGGGGTTAAATTGGGTGTTTTCACATGTTTGTCTGTAGAATCTTTATTATTGATCGGATTTTGATGGGGTTTCTTTCAGTGTGCTCCTGAGGAAATTTCCAATCTGGAGTATGCCAACGGATTTCACGTAGCATGTACCACTCACGAGATAAATGGGGCCCAACAGGGGCAAATCTCAAAAAAAATA
>MJUU01062294.1:26427-40179 GCA_002080025.1 Modiolus philippinarum
GATTTTTTTCTTTGGATTCCTCTTGATCTAAGCTTTCAGTTATATGTCAATGGATTTTTTGTAGGTCTTACCGTTTCTGAGCTACAAGGGGTCAAATGGGCCAAAAATGCAATTTTTCTAAATATGTCAAATCTTTATTTTTCATCGGATTTCCATGGGATTTTTTTCTTTGGATTCCTCTTGATCTAAGCTTTCAGTTATATTATATGTCAATGGATTTTTTGTAGGTCTTACCGTTTCTGAGCTACAAGGGGTCAAATGGGCCAAAAATGCAATTTTTCTAAATATGTCAAATCTTTATTTTTCATCGAATTTCGATGGGATTTTTTTCTTTGGATTCCTCTTGAGCTAAGCTTTCAGCACTATGTCAACGGATTTTTTGTAGGTCTTACCGTTTCTGAGCTACAAGGGGTCAAAGGGGCCAAAATTGCAATTTTTCTAAATGTGTCATATCTTTATTTTTCATCAGATTTCGATGGATTTTTTCTTTGAATTTCTTTGCATGTAAAGTTTATAGTACATATTTTGCATAGCTCTTACGGTTTTTTATCAGTAAGTAATCAATGGGTTTTTTCCCTATTTTGTTTCTAGCTAATAACTGTGTCTAGCTTCTTTTTGTGTCCATCTAATTATTGTGTCAAACTCTTTACTGTGTCCACATTCACTTTAAACTACNGCTTTTGCTAGTGCCAGTACCAAGTCCGGCTGTCCCGAGTTCTTATTGTTGTTTATGTTTGTCTTTTGTATTTTTATTGTGGGTTTTTTTCTTGTGCAGTTCCTATTTAATTTCTGGCATTTGGCTATGTTTTTCGGCCGTTGTAGGTGTTTCCTGTTATCTTTTTTATTCCATGCTTAATTATCAATATTGAAAAATGCAATTGAAAGTAATAATATACAACAATTTTTTTGTATTCACAAACCCGATTTTATTTGAAAACCTGCAATATCAAATTTTAAGAAAAAAATGTTAAAAACTTAGAAGTATCTCCCTCTTGCATAGCTCTGTCCTAAGCTGCTTTGGGCTTTTCTATTTAGACCCTATTTGGTAATTTGTTCTCTATCAGCTTTTACACATAATTTGGTTAATGGATTTTCAATTATTTTGAATTGATCTGCGCTGAAGAGACATAAGTTGTCGAAATGTGGGTATGCAGAAACTAAATTCACAGTAACTTCGGTATTTGTTGTTTTTCAATCGACAGAAAATGAATATCAATGTTTACATTTACAAAAATTTTCCCTCCAATCCTGAGAAATTGACGCTATAGAAGATTGTACACTGTGACATATCATCGGAGCACCTACCTCATGTCTTAATACAATTAGGATGTAGAGTCACAATTCTGCTTTTTGATTATGTCCAATTCCACGAAATTTAAGTCCAAGTCCAAGTAATTCAAACTAATATGACTTGAAATATTAAAAAAGATCTGACTATGTAGTGAATGTGCATGTGACAAAGCTCGCATATTCCACCGTGCAATTATTCCGGATGTGTAGTACATCCTTATAACCAATGAAAAGTTATCACTTAGTGTCGACTCCTCCGAATTGCACCATATTAAAATTTCACAACAAATGGTTAGCAAATCTCGCCTTATCTTGTACTGCATTATTTAAATGAAAAAGGAATGAAATTATCGCTTCCCTTACGACTGGCTTCCCTAAAGTTTTTTTTACAGTATCATCTCTGTTTTGGTTGTCCCCCCCCCACTGTCTTCAGATCCCGCTTCCTATTTTCTGATAAAAAATATATATTTTCAGTTCCCATCAATGAAAGTTCGGCAAATGTACAGTTTGTTTTCACTTTGTGTTTGTATTACATTGTATGTATTTCATCTGGGTCTGTCATTTCTATACTGTATTTAATAATTCTCGCAATGAAAATTGATACAACATTCAAATAATTTCCAATAAGAAATACAACATTTTTCATTCTAATTCCACTTCCCAAAACACCTACAACGCTGGAGCTTCCAGGCCGAACCAGGGGCTTTGCCCCCTGGCTCCCATCAGGGCTTTGCCCTTAGCCCACTGGGGACCTTAGGCGGCCCCAAGACCCTCTGCCGAAGTTGGGCTTCAACATCATTCAAGGTCTAGCTACGCCACTGATCTAGACATCTATAAAAAAATTTCATGGTGTACATCATGATCGCGTGGTTTATTAGTTGGGACGTAAACAAAATAAAAATAAGGCTGTGTAGTTTCCATGCATGTAATTAAACAAAGTTGAGTAAAAAATCGATTTCATTCATCTTTTGAGCTCTTTCAAAATATAAATAAAGTTTCAAACATGCTTAGAGGAGAATATGAAAGGGATTGAGTAATGTAATTTGAAAAGTTCACGTAAAGATGCAGAGGATCTAGGAAAAGGAAAAACTCAAATTCAAAGTATTTTGAAACGAAAATGTGAACTTATGACTGAATATGAAAAACATCTTGATAGTGATAGAAAAAGACAGAGGAGAATCACAGAAAATGAGGACATAATGATATGCCTAAAACGGGTCAGTTATTGTATGGGGCGTAAAAAATCAGTTATACTATGAACCTTTTATTAAAAGACCACCTGCTGTAAGAGACCACTTTTGCACTCTCCCCTGAGTGGTCTCTTAATGCAGGTTTGACTGTATCTATAGTACATATTTTACAATGCAATCTGTAGTATATGATGAAATGTAAATTTCACAGTTATGTCAGAATGAAAGTGATGCAAGTGATATTCATTGTTTGAATTGTAATGTTATAAATCTGTTCTAAAAAATGATTGGCTTAATGGCTTAAATAATTTTGAATGTAGAAAACAATGAATCAGTCAATTTTGAAAAAGTGTGTACTGTAAGTTACCATCTTAATTACAAACAGACGAAATAAGAACCACATGATATTAAAAACCAATGAAATGTGATATTTTAATTACAGCGGGTAACAGTTCAGAATCAGGTAAAACCTGGAAAACTATTGACCAGTGACAGTCGCTTTCAACTTGAATTTTATACAGAACAAACAAAATGTTGGAATTTTTCTGTAATATGATTGTATATTAAAAATATATAAAGAAGTATAACAATGCCAAACGTCATTTATATGATAAAACAGTACCATTCCAATTTTGTACTGTAAAAAAAAGTTGGGTAATTTTATTTTTTATTAACTGTTATTATTATTAACTAAACATAACTGATTTATTCAATTTTTTTCAGGCTGCATTACATCTTGCTGAATGGACTTTTGAAAACAACAAACTTCTGGAAAACAAGTATGTACATTACTATAAGTACTTTGATATGTACATGTATGCCCATAAACTTTATCAACATTTGGAATTTTCCTGTGAATTTAAAAGAAGGGAGATGCTGTATAAAATATTTACAAAATTTTCACCATAAAAACGACAGAAAATTAATGGAGGCACAAAGCACAAGATTACATAAATCAAAGTCTATAGATAAGGCAAACATGAGAACACTGGAAGACAGATTACTTAAGACACTACAACTGGCAAAACACATGAACAAAACAAATACAGAAACTGGCAAAACACATGAACTAAACAAATACAGACACTACAACTGGCAAAACACATGAACAAAACAAATACAGACACTACAACTGGCAAAACACTTGAACAAAACAAATACAGACACTACAACTGGCAAAACATGTGAACAAAAACAAATATGACACTCAAAACAAAAGCACTAACAGTGTGAAGTCAAAAAAAAAAACAGGTGACAATAGGTGCTCAGGAAGTATAAACTTTTCCTGCTCTGTATACAGCACCCTGTCACACTGACAGTGGATCAGTCCTGGGTAAAGTCAAGTCAGTACTATCACATCACATGCTTATACTTATCACATGAGACAGAATACTATTGATTTCTTGGTTGTCAAAGGAAACCAATTATGAAGCAATGAAGAATCCAGAGAAACCATTTTCTTGCCAAAATTTTGATGTCATAGATGGATTTATGAATTCTATATACATATATATATATATATATATATATATGTTAACATTTGTCTTTTGTCTTTTTTTTTTGGTTTTATGTCCCCATGCCCCGCGACGACAAGTCGAGGGCATATTGTTTTACCCTCGTAATTCCGTCCATCCGTCCCATTTCTGATAAGCTGTTATTCCGGATAACTCCTCCCACAATATTAATGCTACATTTATTTTAGTTTGCACAGTGATAAGGCATGGATTGAAGATGTGCATATTGTTATGATTTAGATTTTGGCCAAAAATTGTGATTTTGAGGGGTAGTTGAACTTGGCCATTTTATCAAAATGTATGTTCTGGAACTGCTATTCTGGACAACGTCTCCTGCCACAATATTGAAGCTACATTTATTGTACTTTGTGTGTAGTGATTTGGCATGGATTGAAGATTTGCATATTGTCATGGTTTAGATTTTGGCCAAAAATTGTGATTTTGAGGGGTAGTTGAACTTGGCCATTTTATCAAAATGTATGTTCTGGAACTGTTATTCTGGATAACTCCTCCCACAATATTATAGCTACATTTATTTTACTTTGCACAGTGATAAGGCTTGGATTGAAGATATGCATATTGCCATAGTTTAGATTTTGGCCAAAAATTGTGATTTTGAGGGCTAGTTGAACTTGGCTATTTTATTGAAATGTGTATACTGGAACTGTTATTACAATATTAAAGCCACATTTATATCAATGCTAAGAAACTGTATTCCATGTTCAACTGCGGGGGCATCATATGTGTCTTACAGACACAAACAGAGTAGCTGAATTTTATCCAAAACTTGAGTGTAAACACATCGTGAAAAACTTGAATGATGGCAGCGGGGCATTTGCTCTCTAGTTTTGTTTGTATTTTTGTTTGTGTTTTGTATTTTTTTTTTTGTGCAGTTCCATATATATATATAAGTCTAGGGTAAGCGACAAACAAAAGGCCAGTAGTTATACAGTAGTCCCCCTCTTGAAAGACCACTCATTTGAGAGACCACCCCTTTCTAGAGGCCACATTTCTCTTGCATTAACTCTTTTGTGAACAGATTGACCCCTTTTGGAAGGCCACCCCTAAAACCCAACCAGAGACCACCCTTTCTGTGTCAAAAATATGCACATTACCCCTCTATAAAGACCATGTTTTGTTTTGTAAACACTAATGAAAATTAAATGCCATTTTGTAATAACTTACTGTAAGAATTAAACCATCAATTAAATTGACTTAATTAGCAGGTGAGAAGCCCTACAGGTATATTAAAGAGAAATATAATGATTTGATACATAATTACTTGTAATTATTAGAAATTTTATTCTTTAAAGGAGAACTAATTAACTCTCACTTAAATATTTGATAAAGACAAGTTGTTGAGAATGAAACTTCAGGGCCATGCATAATACTTTAATAGGTTTCTGGTTAATGCATGTATTTTAATGAATGCACATGTGTTTTAAATCTGTGTTAGATATAAATGAATATAAATATAATGTGTCAAATGTGCATGTGATAAATAAGAAGACATTTTGAATGCTTAAGTGAAATAGAATAGCAAATGATTTACACGAAATACTTATATTCAGCCTTTAGATTTTTGGACCTATTCCTTTTGAGATACCACCCCTTTTGTAAGGCCAATTTTATGTTGCAAATAGGGTGGTCTCTCAAGAGGGGGACTACTGTATATGATTAACGGATAAACCATTCCTCTGTGTAACTTGTATGCTAATTTAAGACTGACAAACATGGTTAACTCCCCTGTCTGGAATAAATAGTAGGGCCTGTAATTCTTGTCATGTGACCACCAAGAATTCACAATAAGATCGCAATTTGAAAATGCTTGCCAACAAATTATGATATTTAAGATTTTGTTTGAAACGTCACAAATTTTCATTAGAAATGTAATGTCCGGATACAATTTTTGTGCCCTATACTTACAGACCCTATAATATGCATTTAGATAATGCATATACTTAATGAAACAACTGATGTCTCTCAGTGCAGTTAGTACTGAAACATTTTGACCAAAAAAAATGAAATTTTACATGTTAACCCATCAAGAGTAAAGTAAGTGAGAACTGAACTTGTAGTCTAAAATGAATAATCCAAGGACAATGGCAAAATAAGAAAAAACAAAGGAAAAAGTCATAACATGAGTACAACACAGAAAAGAAAAATGAAGACACACGAACGTACACAGATGAACAACAAGGTAGTCACAGTACGACCACAGCTACTTGAGAAGGCATGAGTTGGGAGATGTACACTCCATATGCCGGCACTTTTGTAATGTTGCTACACAGAAAAGGGAAGTTGACTATTGGAAAAGTGAAGTCATCACGTTTGTCATACAGCCTAGTTGTAATAAGAGCTCAAGTGAAAATGACAGTCATTCACCTATTCAATCAATCCAGGTAAAATCAATTTGTCACACCTTGTATAACACAAGTTAGGCAGATTATAGGTTAAAATCTAATTAACAAATGGTTTCAATTCTAATTTCATCTTAACTGCCACTCATAGTCCCTAAATTAATACTACATTGTGTTTTTTCAGGAAAGTGTTAGAACTGGGAAGTGGTCTTGGTCTTACAGGGATAGCTATGTGTAAACAGTGTAAGATCAAATCCCTCACTTTTTCCGACTGCCATCCACAAGTTCTCTATCTTCTTATGATTAATATTGAAAACAATTTCTCTAATTCTCCTTGTTGTAAAGCCAAAGCAATACTTCCCGAAAACCAAAGTGTGTTAACAAAAAGACGGAAAATGATGCGTAGTATTAGACGACAGATTAGTGTGAAACAAGACTTAGGAGAGGAACAATCAGACATTATGGAAATTAGTTGTTCATCCGTTGCATCAGCAGACGACATCGAGGAAGAGTCGGACAATAATTTAGATATTTGTTGTTTTACACCGGATGAAGATTTATGGGAAGAAACTGAATTAGTGGACAATTACAAACTTTGTGATAGTGACAGAATTTATCTTCTACAATTAGATTGGTGTAAATTTACACATGAAATGTTAGATAAATTAGCGCCTGATATAATACTTGCAGCAGGTTTGTAATTATTTGTAATTTTCTTAAGGCCATACAAAAATAATTTATTGGTTCACAGGCCCTCCCTCATCTAGTTTGAGGCTTGAAAAAAAAGCCCCTCATTGACCCTATTTTTGCCATTTCAATAAAATAAAAACGAAAAGTCACCTCCCTCACTACATTTTTGGTGGTTTTTCCAATGTAAAAAGCTGCCTCATCTATTTTTTGGCAAATAAAAAGATAATCACCTCCCTTCCTCATCATTTTATATGAAAAATTGCCTGATAACCAATTAATTAATTTTGAATGGCCTAAATTATTGCTTTTTTTTAAGAAACTATTTAAGACAAATACCGTGGTAATTGTTTTCCAAGACATTTTTTATAACATGTTTTTCTAATTAACCCCTCAACAATACAGGACATCGAGATACATGTAGGAACTCTTGAGTCATTAAAGTCGGAAATAGTTGCCTGAAATGCCAGTAAGCAGGTATGAATGAATTCCTGACATACTGAAATAAATAAATACCTCAAAAAAACAAAAAAAAACAAAAAAACAAACTGTTAATGAATTGAAGTGTAGTTATAATTTTTCCCACTCACATGCCAATTCTTTAATTGAATTTATATGACAAAAAATGATTAACCAGAAGCACTACAAATCAAAATAAATATAAAATCACCCTTTAGCTTTACATTGTTAATTAGTGATTCTCACTCAATGTACTGATGTGTTGATTTTTTCATGTAGTAAAAGAATTTTTTCTTGTCTGGTCACAAACACAACTCAGACGTCCCGTATTGACCTATTTTGAGTCCCTGGAGTTTAAAATACCACTCATAATTTAAAATATGCAGTAATTTGATACTAACTCTCATAAGGATTATAACAAAACTGTAAAAAAAATAGTGTTATCACTTTGAATTTTATGATAAGCAATGAAGGTATATGGAGTAAATGCACATGAGACAAAGTCTCTACAAATACACCATGAGACTTTCAATAATGAACTATGCATACATCTTAGTAAGGTCAAGACGGCCCCTGGCATTTGTTTGAGCGGAATTCCTTGCTAAATGTCGAGCAACGCTACATCCATATCTTTTAAGGGGTCGTCAATCTTTATTTGACTTTTAAAAATATCAAATCACTGGCACTGCTACACATTGCCTGTGAACTGCAATTTTGACTGTCAATTCTAAGAATGACACATTCAAATTATGTACTGTTATTGCTTAATCATAGTCAGCAATATTTTTTTTTAGATGAACATTCTACAGTTATGTAGCAACGGTATTTCCTAACAGTATCTTATTTACTTATAGATGTGGTATATGACAAAGATTTACTGCCCTCCTTAGTCAAAGTTTTAGTCAAACTACTTAAACCTAGACCAAATCAAATTCCTGTGGCATTTATAGCATCAACGATTCGTAATGAAGATACCAGGGATTTCTTCCTCATTAATTTAGGTATAAATTTAGCCATGTTAGACAACAAATAAAAAATCAATAGGAAACATTAACTTACAAATCACTAATGGTGAATGTAAAAAGTATTATCCCAAGTTTTCTTTATCAAATACAAAAAAGAAATTATAAAAAATCTAAAATCTATTTTACATTAAATGCTTACATATCACAGAAAGATACATTGTACAATGTACACATATACACTAGAGTCATGTCTCCGCTTACTTTGTTTTATGATTTTGTGTTCTGCTTCTTTAGCCCATCATTTTAGTAGGGTCAGTGTGACCTATTGCCATCACTTTGCATCCATCTGTGGACTATAATTTTTTTGCATTTTGTTCATCCTCTTTGAAACTATACTTATAGCAAATTTTAGCAAACTTTACAAGGATTATGTATAGAAGGTCCTTTACAAAAATTGTATATTTCATTTCATTCCAATCTGTTAAAAAACATGGTTGCCAGCACAAAACATACTGTAAATCGGGAAATTTTGCGATTTTCGCATTGGAATGGAAGTGCGAAAATAAAATGGTTCAAATATACTTGTCTTTTATTGAAGTCAATGGTCAACAATATGGCAGCGCAAATTCAATACTGGGCAAACTAAAATCCTGTCAATCTACCCAGAAATAAAGACGGCACGAAAATTTCCCGGTTTACAGTATTTTAATATTAGACCCTATGGAAAAAAATTATCTCATCATCTGCTTTAGAACTATTGTAGTAAGTTTAGCCAATCTGTACTGGAATGATGTATGAAAGGTCTTTTACAGAGTTTGCTAATTTATTCAGATCTGACAAAACATTGCCGACAGTGCTGAACATCCTTCTTTGATCATGTCTTTTGAAACCACTGAAGCAAATTCAACCAAACATTACAGGAATGATGTTTTGAATGTCTTGCACAGAAATAGCCCTTAATACCCATGCAAACAAAGTTTTGGGGTATATAGGAATCACCCTGCCTGTCCATCCATCTGTCTGTCAATCCCTTCATCTGTCCATCCATGTAACTTGTCAGCATGTGTTCTCTTAAACAATTGCGTGGATTTTGATGAAATGTTACACAGTTGTAATAAACCACTATGTATGAAGTAATATACTTTGCTGCCTAAAATTTAGAAGGGGAGATAAGTTGTTTTGGAATGTACTTGGGTTTTGATGAATGAAAAGTAAACAGTTGTAGTACACCACCTGAAGATGTGCATGGATTAATATGGTAATTGTAGAGATAATTTGTCTTTGAATATTTTCTGGAAATAAGAGGGGACGGTCCTTGTCAATGCATATCCTCCTAAACAGGTGCTTCGATTTTAATAAAATGTTACAAAGTTGTAGTATACCATCTGAAGATGTTATATGGTTGCTGCCCAGAATTTTAAAGGGGGATAGTTTGTCTTTGAATATTTTCTGGAAAAAGGGGCAGGAACAATGAGTGCTTGGATTTTGATGAAATTTTGATCAGTTGTATATTAACTGGCTGCTATTGGGAGACAGCTCTAGTTTTGTTCCAACCTGACAAAATCATGGTATGCAGTGCAGGGCATAATTTAAACTTGGACTCTATAGGAATTGAAGAATTTGTTTTATATTGTTATTTTCATATTTTATTTTTCATTTCAGCCTAATGACATAATACTATGTATTATGTTGTATTTCAGCATGTTTACTTCAAACTAAGTATTATTCTGTATTTCAGCGAATGAAGGTTTGGTGTACGAGATAGTAGAACCACCCAGAGAGAAAACATTCCATTACGATGATGTTATTCCTATTGAGATTCTGAAGATTACAGGAAGATAAAATATGTGTATTGTCATAGTGATGTGCATCAACATCTCTTATTTCAGACATTTATCTCCCTTAGTTTCAAAGTGGATATTGTAGCAATAACCACACTGCCCGCCCCTCCACCTCCAACCCCCCCGCAAACAAAGTTTGGGAGGTATTATAGGAATCACCCTGTCTGTCTGCCCATGTACCTTGTCAGCACATGTACTTATGAATGGCTTCTTGGATTCTGATGAAATGTTACACAGTTGCACTATACTACCTGAATATGTGCATGAAGTAATATGGTGGCCGCCCAAAATTGAAGGGGAGATAATTCGTCTTTATTTTCTGGAAAAAACTCTGGGGAGTAACCTTTTCAGCACATATTCTCTTTAATTGCTGTAAGGATTTTAATGAAATGTTACACAGTTGTAGCATACCAACTTAAAATGTACATGAAGTTATATACTTGTTGCTTGAAATTTCTAAGGAGAGATAATTCAACTTTGAATATTTTCTTGAAAAAAGGAGCTGAACCTTGTCAGCGCATGTCTTCTTAAACGGCCAATTGGATTTTGATGAAATGCTACACAGTTGTAGTATACCACCTGCAGATGTGCATGAAGTTACTGCGGAAGATTTTGAAGGGGGAGATATTACAACTTTGAATATTTGCTGGAATAGAAGGGCCTCTTAAATGGCTGCTTACATTTTGATGAAATGTTACACAGTTGTAGCATACCACTTGAAGATTTGCATGAAGTCATATGGTTGCTGCTGAAAATGTTGAAAGGGAGATAATTCAACCTTGTATATTTTCTGGAAAAAGTGGAGGTATATCACTGTGTCCATACTTGTATTGTGTCCTCAATTGTTCTGTGTCCATACCTGCATTGTGTCCAAATACACTTAGATTTGCACTTGCCATAATTGATTCAAGGTTCGATTGGTGGGGGTAAAACTGGCTGCCATTTGACGACAGCTCTAGTCATACCATTTATTTCTTTCCCTAGTAAAACATTTTATAAGGCCATACAAAAATAATTATTAGATTCTCAGGCCATTTTTCTGAAAAAATGATGAGGCAGGGAGGTAGAAAATTTTTATTTTTATTTGTTCAAAATCATGATGAGGCATCTTTTTACATTGCTGANGATGAGGCAGGTGATTTTCATTTTTTTTTATTTGAAACTTGAATAAAAAAGTAAATTTAGTTCCCAGAAAAGAGATGAGGCAGGGGCCTGAGAAGCTAATGTATTTTTTTATTTTGCCTAAATGTTATATGGTCAGATAAAGCATTATATCTAGCAAAGAAGGTTTTAGGGGTATGTAGGAATTGCCCTATTTATCTTTCTGTCCATTTATATTCCTTTTTAGTGCATTTCTTGAACAGTTTCTTGGGTTTGATGAAATATTATGTGGGAGAGAAGCTGAAGATTATTCATGAAATAATATGCAGTTGACAATTTCCAAACAGAGGTGCATAGTTCTCCCTTTTTGTCAGATTATCACTTTTACCATTCCTAAAGGAGAGATTTCTCTCCATGACGCCATAGTTTGAAATACGTGAAGAAATATGAAAGGGTGATGTTAATCCAATATGGAGGAAACAGTGTGGCAGAGGTGACAATCTGATGTTTCTGTTTTGGAAATGATATTGCTGCTGATGGAACATTGGAAGGGGAGATAATTCAACTGTATACCTTTTAGAAAATTGCGGTTCAGGGTATATTATTCTGTACTTATAATTTATAGCATGATAGATGAAAACAAGCAAAAGTATTGTCATACAAACATTGTTCATGCATGTGTTTCATTGACTATTAAATAAAACGTAGATTTTTATTTTTACAAAAAACAGTTTTTTGTCATTTTCCTTGGGGATAATGTATGCAGATTATTCCTCATTACAAGAGTTTTTTCATTGTAATGCTGTAATTTTTATTTCCCAGAAGTATTAAGTTAGTGTATTTACTTTGATGCCATGTCTAGGACATTAGCGTTTCAAATAATTTTGTTATTGCATTAATCATGCATAATCTACCTGAAAGAGACGTGTGTTCCTTGAATATTTTTTGTGTTATCTAATTCTCAATCCCTTATTTATTTTAAATGACCTGAAAAGATTGAAAAGATCTTTCTTGTATGTCTTAACACGGCCACCAATCAATCTAAATCACAGCCAATGCTATGACGAGAAAAAGTTAAGAGGAATGTCTGAATATGATTTGGAGGAACCTTACAAAATGGTAAACAAAGCTCTTTTTTGGTGTCGTGCGATGTTATGAAGCATAAATTTTAAAAATTAAGAATTTTATCATACCCTTCTAATATTAAAATGTTATGAAGCAACATAACTTTTCAAATGTCATTAATTCATGACTCTAGAGCATTTGGCAGTAAGAGGGTGGTCAGATACTAATATTCTGACTCCGATTGCCAAACCGTTCGATTATTAGACAATAAATTGAGAAGATAGTTTTAAACATTATAAAGTTCCGGTAATTGTTGGAGGGTATGATGACATTCATAGATTTTTTAATTTGTGCTTTAAATCATAACAAGGCAACAAAAAAGAGCTTTGTTTACCATTTTTCAAGGTTCCTCCAAATTATATCCGGACATGCCTCTAAACTTTTTCTCGTCATAGTATTGGCTGTGATTTTAGAATTTTGAAGGAAAATTAAAATGAAATGAAGGTAAGTTAACACACTTTTGAGATACAGTACTTTTTAATTTCATAGAAAACAATAATATTCTAAATTTTTTTTAAATGTTTATAAAACACAGAAAAAATACTTTCATAAGATATTTTCAACATGCTCCTAAAGATATTAAAGATATTCAAAGTAGGTAAGATCTGTTCCATTAAATTCCATTAAACCATACATGATATCGTGTGAAGAAAATTAGTAATCTAGGCAACAACTCACAGAAGCAAATTAAGTGGTTCAGGTTTCTAAAACGGCATGTTAATCTTGTGCATCCGATGAAAATTAAAAGTTTAGCATTAAAATTTTTTAAAATGATTTTGAAAAGTTTTGTGATCAGAATTGAAATAAAATAATCAACATTTATACTGTAAGTGTGCAAAATATGTCATTTTTAGCTCACCTTGCCTAAAAGGCCATGTGAGCTTTTGCTATCACTATGCGTCCGTCGTCTGTCTGTCTGTCTGTCTGTCTGTCAACAATTTCAAAAATCTTCTCCAACAACATGGCCGCCATTGCTAAAAATAGAACATAGGGGTAAATTGCAGTTTTTGGCTAAGAACTCAAAAACCGTTACAGATATCAAAAATCTGACATGGGGTTAAAATGATCAACATGATTAGATCTATCCACTGAGCAATTTTGAAGAAAATCTGAAAACCCATCTCGGAGTTATAGCCCTTTTTCCGTTAAATTTTCAAAATTTTTGCATTTTTTATTTTTTATTTTAAAAAGTGTAACAGATAGAGGTCAAGTGTAAATTG
>MJUU01062294.1:46359-56690 GCA_002080025.1 Modiolus philippinarum
GCCAGCAGGGAACATCGTTTAACATTGGACCACATGGGAAACACTAACAGAGGTCTTCTCCCCTTTAACTAATTAGGGATATTGGATTTATAGTTTAACTATATATATGGGCTCATGGACATAAATGTCTATGTTAAACAAGGGCCAGGTGAGCGATACAGGCTCCTGAGAGCCTCTTGTTGTCATTTATTTTCAAAACTATAAAGAGAAAGGTCAAGTGTTGATTGATAAAATATCTGCCATGACAAGTTCTACCTACCCTTCAATTTTGAAAGAAATTCTGAAACCCATGTAATAGTTGTTGCCCGTTAATCATGAAAATTAAAAAGATTGTACAGTTTTTGTCATTTATTTCCGAAAGTATAAAAGATAAAGGTCAAGTGTAAAATGATAAAATGTTTGCCATGACAAGATCTACCTATCCTTCAATTTTGAAAGAAATTCTGAAACCTATGAAAGAGTTATTGCCCTTTAATTACAAAAAGTTTAAAATTTTTACTTTTTGATACGACCACAAAAAATTGAGGTTGTATAATGGTATGGTACTGTCCTCGTTGTTGTCATCATTGTCGTCGTTGTCGGCATCATTATCTGTAGACACTTGTTTTTGGTCAATAACTTAACTTCAAGTAGATCAATCTTTATGCAATTTTAACACAATGTTACTTGGCACAAAAGGAAGGCTTGAATTGGTTTTTGTCATTGTGGTCCCTTCCATTCTTAAAACCAGAGGCTCCCAGGAGCCTGTATTGCTCACCTGGCTTTCAGTTGCCACAATCAAGCTAACATTGTAAGTTCTAACATGGCTTTTGTTAATCGTCAACCATTATAATACTTGATAACCATATATTTCGCACATGCGCAAGTGTATCGGATAAGAGTAAAAAGGGTGCTAAACAACCATGTTTTTAATTTTGTTCGTCTTATTTTATGAAGGATATAAAGGTTAAGAACATTTTTTAACCAAATCATGCCATTCAGACACGCAAATGTGTATTGTTTTGCTTTCAACTTGGATTTTGAACTTGCATCAGATTGTGTATTGTGACGTCATAGACACAGACAACAATAGACACGTGAAATCCGCCTTCTCTTAGGAAGCCGCAGAATGGAAAATTCTATTTTCTGTCATATTAGAATCGAAATAATTCATGGGAGGTATATGGCTATTTTCATTTAACCATGGGCTGGGCCTTTATATTCGTAAATTTAACCCCTCGCTAACGCTCAGGGTTAAATTCGAATATAAAGGCCCAGCCCATGGTTAAATTTCCAATAACCATATACCTGCCATGAATTATTTCTTAATTATACAGTTGATCTTCAGTCTCTCAAACTTTGGTAGCTCGTCAAAAATCAGACATCTTGAACTGTATTTAAAGTCTGATAATGTTTTCCTATATTTCTTTGTTGGGCTTTTTTGACAAAAAACATTCTTGCTAAGTACCACCTTCAACACCAGTTTTGAAGTTATCATTTTGTAAATGGCGTTCAATGAACAATTTTCAACATCGGTTTTGAAGTCGCAACATCAATTTCTATTTGGAAACCAAGATCAGTTTTGAAGTTGTGACATCAATACCTATTTGGAAACCAAATTTCATTGAAATCGGACAATGTTGAATTTTCCCGCCTTTTGTGGCAGCCATTTGAAAATGGCAGTCGACAAACAATTTTCAACATCAGTTTTGAAGTAGTGACATCAACTCCCACTTGGATACCAAATTTCATTGAAATCGGACAATGTTGAATTTTCCCGCCTTTTTTGGTGGCCATTTTGAAAATGGCGGTCAACGAATAATTTTTAACATCAGTTTTGAAGTTGCGACATCAATACCTTTTTGGAAACCAAATTTCATTGAAATCGGACAATGCTGAATTTTCCCGCCTTTTTTGGCGGCCATTTTGAAAATGGCGGTCGACAACCACTTTTCAACGCCGGTTTTGAAGTCGCTACATCAATATCTATTTGGAAACCAAATTTCATTGAAATCGAACGATGTTGAATTTTCCCGCCTTTTTTCGGCGGCCATTTTGAAAAAGCGGTCAATAAACAATTAAAACACCAGTTTTGAAATCCACACAGCATGGCAAACATTTTATCAATTTACACTTAACCTTCACCTGCTATAGTTTTGGAAATAAAAGACGAAAAATATGAAAATTTTGAAAATTCCATGTA
Organism: Modiolus philippinarum; assembly: GCA_002080025.1. Taxonomy (NCBI): domain Eukaryota; kingdom Metazoa; phylum Mollusca; class Bivalvia; order Mytilida; family Modiolidae; genus Modiolus; species Modiolus philippinarum. Next base: position 48,542 of record MJUU01062294.1, read on the forward strand.
AAAAGGCCAATATCTCCTACAAGGGTTTTTCGATTTTCTTCAAAATATCAAGGTTGGTAGATCTTGATATGCTGAACATTTTTGCAATATACACTTGACCTCTATCTGTTACACTTTTTAAAATAAAAAATAAAATTTGCACAAATTTTGAAAATTTTACGGAGAAAGGGCAATAACTCCAAGACGGGTTCTTGGATTTTCTTCAAAATTGCAAGGCAGGTAGATCTTGCTATGCTGATCACTTTTACTCTATGTCAGATTTTTGATATCTGTGACGGTTTTCGAGTTATTAGCAAAAAACTGCAATTTACCCCTATGTTCTTTTTTTAGCAACGGCGGCCATGTTGTTTGACCTACCGCCTAATCGAACACAATTTTGAGAAGCCATACTCTGGTGATGATTCAGGCCAAGTTTGGCTACATTTGGCCCAGTGGTTTCAGAGGAGAAGATTTTTGAAATTGTTGACAGACAGACAGACCGACGGACGGACGGACGACGGAAGCATAGTGATGGCAAAAGCTCACATGGCCTTTTAGGCCAGGTGAGCTAAAAAGGGGCATATTTTGGCGTTTTCACATAATTGGCTGTAGAATTTATTTTATTTGATAGTGGTGGTGTTTTTTTTTATTGTGGTCCTGAGGAAATTATGTTTACAAAGTACTGTTTATGAGACTACGGCAATAGAATAACGAAGGAACAAAGGAGTGGAATTTACAAAAATCGAAGTCTGAAGACATGGCCAAAATGAGGACACAGAAAACAATATCGTTAAACACAGAAATAATGACGTTACACAGATACAAAGCACAGAAAAGAGAAAACAACATTCAAAAACAAGGCACTCACAGTGTGAACTCAAGTAAAACTGAGAGTGACATCAGTTGATCCGAAAGGGTAAGCATGTCCTGCTCTGTTAACAGCACCCGCCACACTGTAAGTGAGTCAGTCTAGGAAAATGCCAAAATCGGTAATGAAATCAGGGACTATATTTATCTATATATAGATATATATAGTGCCTGGTCAAATCGGGGAAGACGTGAATCTAGCTAAAAATGTCCGCTTTCATTTTGGATACTGACACGTCATATCTTTCAAGGATGTTATGTTGACGGCCATAGAATTTCTTCAGGGATGAAATTAATATAGGTTGAACAAATCCCTGACTGAGCAGTTTTTGGGACAGTGATTTTGCTCTGTTCAAAAAATCACCGTACAAACTACACGCTCGACGGTAACGAATCAATTGTGAAATGTAAATCCAAAGACTTGAGAGGTAGGTATATTGCTGCTTAGAAAGGAAAAGTTCACAATTGGGAAATTAAAATCGTCACGCTTGTCGTATAGCTTAGATTTCAAACGTCTATCTTTGTCAATATACAACAAAAGATCCAAAGAGGTACGAAGCTGAAGTAGGTGTATCAGTTGTTTCTTTTATTTCAAGCTCATTGGGATAGATCTGATGTAAATATTCCTTAGATTTAGGATTATTAAGAGAAAGTACATCGTCTATTTAGCGGGAGCTGAAATTAAAGGACTGGGCTAAATGTTTTTGTTTTCTTTGTGTAAGCCCTTGTAAAAACTTGGCATCGTACGAATAAAGGAAAAGGTCAGCTAAAAGTTGCGCACAGTTAGTTCCCATAGGATTCCCTATCGTCTGTTGGAAAACGCAACCTCCGAATTCGACAAAAAATATTGTTGATCAAAAATTCTAACATTTTGATTACGTCAGTCTCGGTGTACTTCTTATTTGAATCAGTGTGGTTCTTAACAAAACATGTTTTGTCTTTCCCTACTACTAAAAAGGTGTATCTGCGTTCTCCATTATTAGCTCACCTGGCTATGCCAGGGTGAGCTTTTGCCATCACTTGGCGTCCGTCGTCCGTCCGTCCGTCGTCTGTCCGTCCGTCTGTCGTAATTTTTTCATTCAAAGATCTTCTCTGAAACCACTGGGCTAATTAGAACCAAACTTAGTCACAATGGTCCTTAGATGGTCCCTTCCAAAAACGGTATTCGGCAGGTCCGTACCTAATCCAAGATGGCCGGTAGCGGGGAACATAGTTTTAACATTGGACCCTATGGGATAGACATTCAAAGATCTTCTCAGAAACTACCAGTCCAATTATAACCAAACATAGTCACAATGGTCCTTAGATGGTCCCTTCTAAAAAAAGGTATCTGGCAGGTCCATACCTAATCCAAGATGGCCGCCAGTGGGGAAAATAGTTTTAACATTGGACCCTATGGAAAAGACATCCAAAGATCTTCTTCTCAGAAACTACCAGTCCAATTATAACTTAACTTAGTCACAATGGTCCTTAGATAGTCCCTTCCAAAAAATGTATCCGGCAGGTCTGCACCTCATCCAAGATGGCCGCCAGCGGGGAACATAGTTTTAACATTGGACCCTTTGGAAAAGACATTTAAAGATCTTCTCAGACACTACTTGTCCATTAAAACTAAAGTAAGCCACAATGGTCCTTAGATAGTCCCATCCAAAAAAGATATCCGGCAGGTCTGTACCTCATCCAAGATGGCCGCTAGCGGAACATAGTTTTAACATTGGACCCTATGGAAAAGCATTCAAAGATCTTCTCAGAAACTACCAGTCCAATTATAACCAAACTTAGTCACAATGGCCCTTACATGGTCCCTTCCTAAAAAGGTATCTGGCAGGTCCATACCTCATCCAAGATGGCCGCCAGCGGGAACATAGTTTTACCATTGGACCCTATGGAATATACATTCAAAGATACTTTTCTCAGAAACTACTAGTTCAGTTAGAACCAAACTAAGCCACAATGGTCCTACAATGGTGCTTAGGTGATCCCATCCAAAATATGTATCTGGCAGGTCTACACCTCATCCAAGGTGTCCACCATCTAGAACATAGTTTTATCAGGTCGATTAAGTCATTAATCATGAATCGTATCCGGCGCTTGAAAACATCTATAAAAACTTGAACGCCCATCATATTTGATGATCCTCTTGTTGCTAAAACATTGACAAATCTCCAGGAAAAATACGTCATAGTACCTGCAGACAAAGCTTCTAACAATATTGCGTTTGTATGCAAGAAACACTATTTAGACTGTCTTGTTAAGGAGATGGGTATTGACACTTCATCTGGCAATCCTACTTATTCCCCAACTACATTATCAAGGGACGAGATAATCACAAATCTTACTTCTGTGTTAGCATCATTCGGTATCAAAGTTGATGAGAATAACAGTTATCTCCCTTATATTTACTGGGTGCCTAAGCTTCACAAGAATCCCTACAAACAGAGATTCATAGCAGGATCTGCCAGATGCACCACTAAGCCATTATCCAAACTCCTTACCACTTTACTGACTGCAGTTAGAGATGGTATAAAAAGCTACTGCGAAAAAGCCTATTCCACGAGCGGCGTGAATCAGATGTGGATTCTTAAAAATTCCAAAGATCTCCTTGAACAGCTCTCCTCAAACAGTCTCACATATTGCAATAGCATTCAAACTTTTGATTTTTCTACCCTTTATACAACTCTTCACCATAATAAACTTAAAACAGTAATTTTCCGATCTGATACATCAATGTTTTCTGTACCAAAAACGAGAGAACGCAGGTATTCCTAACTGGTAATAGGAAAAGATAAAACATATTTTGTAAAGAACCACACTGAGTCAAACAAGACATACAGTGAAAATGACGTGATTAAGATGCTTGAATTTTTGATCGACAACATTTTTGTTGAATGTGGAGGCCGTGTTTTTCAACAGACAATAGGGATTCCTATGGGAAAATTGCTTTTTTCAGCCAATAACTCGAAAATCGTTACAGATATCAAAAATCTGGCAAGGTAAAATTGTTCAGAATGACAAGATCTACCAACCCTGCAATTTTGAAGGAAATCCAAAAACCCATGTAGGAGTTATTGTCATTTTTTACCGAATTTTCAAAATCTTCATCTTCTTTAGTCTTTTAATTTGAAAACTATAAAAGATAGAGGTCAAGTTTAAATTGTTAAAATGTTTTCCATGAAAAGATCTACATACTCTTCAATTTTGAAAGAAATTCTGAAACTGATGTAAGAGTAATTTTTACGTTTTTCGTCATTTATTTGACAGAGGACAAGTGTAGAATGATTAAATGTTCGCCATGAAAAGATCTACCTACTCTTCAATTTTTAAAGAAATTCAGAAACCCATGAAAGAGTAATTGCCCTTTAATCACGAAAATTTTAAAATTTGTACAGTTTTCATAATTTATCTCCAAAACTTTTAAAAGATAAAGTTCAAGTGTAAATTGATAAAATGTTTTCCATGTCAAGATCTACCTTCCCTTTAATTTTGAGAGAAATTCCAAAACCCATGTAAGAGTTATCGCCTTTTAATCACAAAAAATAAAAAATTTATGCAGTATTCGTCATTTATCTCCAAAACAGTAAAGATATAGGTCAAGTGTTGATTGATAAAATGTTTGCTATGACAAGACCTACCTTTCCTTTAATTTTGAAAGAAATTCCGAAACCCGTGTAAGAGTGATTGCCCTTTAATCACAAAAATGTATGCATTTTTAGCTCACCTGGCTAATGCTAGGGCGAGCTTTTGTCATCACTTTGCGTCCGTCGTCCGTCCGTCCGTCTGTCGTCCGTCCCGCGTAAACTTTTCATTCAAAGATCTTCTCCTCTGAAACTACTGGGCCAATTGGCACCAAACTTGGCCACAATATTCCTTGGGTGGTCCCTTACAAAATAGGTGTTTTTTTAGGATCGCGCAATTTCCAAGATTGCCGCCAGCGGGGAACATAGCATTAACATTGGACCCTATGGGAAAACATTTTCAAAGATCTTCTTCTCTAAAACTACTGAGCCAATTGGTGCCAAACTTGGCCACAATAGTCTTTGGGTGGTCCCTTACAAAAAAAGGTGTTTTTCAGGATCGCACAATTTCCAAGATTGCCGCCAGCGGGGAACATAGTTTTAACATTGGACCTATGGGAAAACACTTTCAAAGATCTTCTCTGAAACTACTTAGCCAATTGGAACCAAACTTGGCAACAATAGTCCTTCGGTGGTCCCTTACAAAAAAGGTGTTTTTTAGGCCCGCGCAATTTCCAAGATGGCCGCCAGCGGGGAAAATATGTTTAACATTGGACCCTATGGGAACACACTTTCAAAGATCTTCTTCTCTGAAACTACTCAGCCAATTGGTACCAAACTTGGTCACAATAGTCTTTGGGTGGTCCTTTACAAATAACGTGTTTTTCAGGATCGCGCTACATTCAACATGGCCGCCAGCGAGGACATAGTTTTAACATTGGACCCTATGGGAAAACACATTGAAAGATCTTCTCCTCTGAAACTACTGGGCCAATTGGAACCAAACTTGGCCACAATAGTCCTTATGTGGTCATTTGCAAAAAAAGGAGTTTTTCAGGTCAGCGCGATATTCCAGATGGCTGCCAGCGGGAAACATAGTTTTAACATTGGACCCTATGGGAAAACACTTTAAAAGATCTTCTTCTCTGAAACTACTGAGCCAATTGGAACCAAACTTGGTCACAATAGTTATTGAGTGGTCCCTTGAAAAAGGTGTTTTTCAGGTCAGCGCGATATCCAACATTGCGACCAGCGGGGAACTTAGTTTTTACATTGGACCCTAAGGGAAAACACATTCAAAGATCTCCTCTGAAACCACTTAGCCAATGGAACCAAACTTGGTCAACATAGTCTTTATGTGGGACCCTGAAAAGAAAACTGTTTTTTTTAGGTTCACACTTTATCCAAGATTGCTGCCAGCAGGGAACATCGTTTAACATTGGACCAAATGGGAAACACTAACAGAGGTCTTCTCCCCTTTAACTAATTAGGGATATTGGATTTATAGTTTAACTATATATATGGGCTCATGGACATAAAATGTCTATATTAATCAAGGGCCAGGTGAGCGATACAGGCTCTTGAGAGCCTCTTGTTGTCATTTATTTTCAAAACTATAAAGAGAAAGGTCAAGTGTTGATTGATAAAATATCTGCCATGACAAGTTCTACCTACCCTTCAATTTTCAAAGAAATTCTGAAACCCATGTAATAGTTATTGCCCGTTAATCATGAAAATTTAAAAAATTGTACAGTTTTTGTCATTTATTTCCGAAAGTATAAAAGATAAAGGTCAAGTGTAAAATGATAAAATGTTTACCATGACAAGATATACTTATCCTTCAATTTTGAAAGAATTCTGAAACCTATGAAAGAGTTATTGCCCTTTAATTACAAAAAGTTTAAAATTTTTACCTTTTTATACGACCGCAAAATTGAGGTTGTATAATGGTATGGTGCTGTCCTCGTTGTTATCATCATAGTCGTCGTTGTCGGCATCATTGTCTGTAGACACTTGTTTTTGGTCAATAACTTAACTTCCAGTAGATCAAATTTTATGCAATTTTAACACAATGTTCCTTGGCACAAAAAGAAGGCTTGAATTGGTCTTGGTCATTGTGGTCCCTTCCATTCTTAAAAAGGGGCAAAATTTGGCGTTTTCACATAATTGGCTGTAGAATTTATTTTATTTGATAGTGGTGGTGTTTTTTTTTATTGTGGTCCCGAGGAAATTTCCAATTAGTAGAATGTTTACAAAGTACTGTTTATGAGACTACGGCAATAGAATAACGAAGGAACAAAGGAGTGGAATTTACAAAAATCGAAGTCTGAAGACATGGCCAAAATGAGGACACAGAAAACAATATCGTAAAACACAGAAATAATGACGTTACACAGAAAGCACAGAAAAGAGAAAACAACATTCAAAACAAGGCACTCACAGTGTGAACTCAAGTGAAACTGAGAGTGACATCAGTTGCTCTGGAAGGGTAAGCATGTCCTGCTCTGTTAACAGCACCCGTCACACTGTAAGCGAGTCAGTCTAGGAAAATGCCAAAATCGGTAGTGAAATCAGGGACTATATTTATCTATATATAGATATATATATATAATGCCTGGTCAAATCGGGAAAGACGCGAATCTAGCTAAAAATGTCCGCTTTCATTTTGGATACTAACACGTCATATCTTTCAAGGATGTTATGGTGACGGCCATAGAATTTCTTGAGGGATGAAATTAACACAGGTTGAACAAATCCCTGACTGAGCAGATTTTGGGACAGTGATTTTGCTCTGTTCAAAAAATCACCGTACAAACTACACGCTCGACGGTAACGAATCAAGTGTGAAATGTAAATCCAAAGGCTTGAGAGGTAGGTATATTGCTGCTTAGAAAGGGAAAGTTCACAATTGGGAAATTAAAATCACCACGCTTGTCGTATAGCTTAGATTTCAAACGTCTGTCTTTGTCAATATACAACAAAAGACCCAAAGAGGTACGAAGCTGAAGTAGGTGTATCAGTTGTTTCTTTAATTTCTTGCTCATTGGGATAGATCTGATGTAAATATTCCTTAGATTTAGGATTATTAAGAGAAAGTACATCGTCTATTTAGCGGGAGACGAAATTAAAGGACTGGCCTAAATGTTTTTGTTTTCTTTGTGTAAGCCCTTGTAAAAAATTGGCATCGTACGAATAAAGGAAAAGGTCAGCTTAAAGTGGCGCACAGTTAGTTCCCATAGGAATCCCTATCGTCTGTTGGAAAACGCAACCTCCGAATTCGACAAAAATTATTGTTGATAAAAAATTCTAACATTTTGATTACGTCAGTCTCAGTGTACTTCTTATTTGAATCAGTGTGGTCTTTAACAAAACATGTTTTGTCTTTCCCTACTACTAAAAAGGTGTATCTGCGTTCTCCATTTTGAGCTCACCTGGCTATGCCAGGGTGAGCTTTTGCCATCACTTGGCGTCCGTCGTCCGCCGTCCGTCCGCCCGTCGTCTGTCCGTCCGTCTGTCGTAAACTTTTCATTCAAAGATCTTCTCCTCTGAAACCACTGGGCCAATTGGAACAAAATTTGGTCAAAATAGTCCTTGGGTGGTACCCTTTAAAAAGGTATCCGGCAGGTATCCTAACCCAAGATGGCCACCAGCGGGGAACATAGTATTATTATTGGACCCTATAGGAAAGACATTCAAAGATCTTCTCAGAAACAACCAGTCCAATTATAACCAAACTTAGTCACAATGGTCCTTAGATGGTCCCTTCCAAAAAAGGTATCCGGCAGGTC
>MJUU01062294.1:57458-84936 GCA_002080025.1 Modiolus philippinarum
ACCTCATCCAAGGTGGCCACCATCTGGAACATAGTTTTTACCATGGCCTTATTGATTTTAAGGGGAATCTCTGCCCACATTTTTGAATTTTTATTTGAATTGTTGTCTGAATGTTTTAATTTCAGCAATATGTATTACCTTGATTATAAGGGGAACCCCTCCCAATTTTTTTGAATGGTGTTCTGTTATGGGCTGTAATGGAGGGTGGGTCTTTGGGTTGCCATGGAAACCAAGCAAGAATACTGTAATTTAAGAAACAAAGGTATTCTGCTAAATTTTATGTTTAGTTTTTCCTATTGGAAATGCCTTTTATCTATGTCAGCCATGGTCCAGGTGAGCGATACAGGCTCTTGAGAGCCTCTTGTTAGTGCAAAAACATTTATGTATTAAATCTGCAATTACTGTTTTCAGTTTATTGTGTTGTAGGGTTGTGTAAAGAGTAGAAAAGTTTGAATGCTATGGCAATGGGTAAGACTGGTAGAGGACTGCTGTTCAAGGAGATCTTTGGATTTTTTTTAGAATCCACATCTGATTCACGCCGCTCGTGGAGTAAGCTTTATCACAGTAATTTTTCAGGCCATCTCTGACTGTGGTCAACATAGTAGTGAAGAGTTGTGAAAGAGGTTTAGTGATGCATCTGGACGACCCAGCAATGAATCTCTGTAAGATTCTTATGAAGTTTTGGTACCCAGTAGATGTAAGGGAGTTGATTGTTTTCATCATTGGCTTTGATGCCAAATGATTCTAAAACTGAAGTATGATTTTTAACAATCTCATCCCTCGATATTGTAATAGGGGTATAAGTAGGGTTTCCAGATGTACTGTCGATGCCCATCTCCTCACAAGGCAGTGGAGACACGAACAGTTTATTGTTAGAAGCTTGGAGATAAATGGGACCCAAAAGGACCGAATCTCAAATTTTATTTATTTATTTCTAGTGCGATTTTGATGCAGTTTTTTAATTGATTCCTTATACCGGTACACTTTATTTTTTATCTTTTATTTCATTTTATTTATTTATTTTATTTTTTTACAATTTCCAAATTTACTAACCACCTGTTTATAGTGCCCACATCCCACTATTTTATGATGGTTTTTTTTTGCGATGCCCTGTAGTTGTTTATATGTTGTGGTTTTCTTCTTGTAGTCTTTTTGTCGGGGAACGGATGACAGCAATTGTAAGAATACTTTGTCGGTTATTTCTATGTCGTCCGCTCCAATTCTCAGTGCAGCTTTCCGAGGGGACGGACTTTACAGATACAATTGAGCAACAGCAGAGTGCATTCCTATAAGAGTACAGACTCAGTTTTTGTGTACTTTTGATGTTACGATTAATATGGGGCGATCGGTTTTCCACCAACAATACAACATAATCCATCCTAAATTTAACAGTATATATATATGTATATTGTAACGACATGTCCTTAAGATAAGTATACATATAATACACTTACAATGAAGAGTCTGTGATATAATCAGATACTAGTCTAAATGATCATTTACACAATTTAAGGAGTGACAAAAATGCACAAGTACAACGACAGATAATAAGAACATCCTCATCCTACAACTGGGCGCTAAGTGTAATTAGAAGAATGATGTAAAAACATAAATATATTCCATTAATATACAAGACAACTACAACCGTATTGTAATGTAATTTTCTACAAAAGCGTATGGTTATGGAAATGCACGCTTCACTCTTCATGTAAAAAAACAAACGTATCAGTTAATTTCTGCTGTTGGCCATTTCGACAACTTATGTCTTTTTCGTGATCAGTCACAAAAATGTATGGTTACTATGCAGACTATCAAAAATACCATGCGCTTGATAGTTTCGGGAAATTTAACAAATTGGAATCATAATGTTTTGTAATACAATTATTGAAAATGACTAAATTCTGAATCCAATTTAATATATATTTTAAAAAGTGTAGTTTCTAGGTAGAAAAAAATACTATGTCTTTGTGAGTTTCAGGAAATTGACCAAAATGAGAATCAAAACTTTTGCAATCCAATTATTGGCAAATTTTACTTAGTGCTTAGTATAATTTAAAAAAAACTCTGTTTTTGAGAGTTGAAGGAAATTTACCAAAACCGCAATAAAAAAATTTGCAAACAAATTATTCAAAATTACCATTTTAGACAAAACAAGAGGAAAGCTGTCAATGTGACAGCAAACCGGGTTTTCTTTGACATGGACAGTGTGTCTTTACCAGAGGCCAATCCTGAATATCGGAAATGTACACTTTTTTTACAATCTGCATTGTTTAACCTCCTTTTTAAGTGTCATATTTTTTAAAGTTTATAGGAAACTGTTGGAGGCGACATCCTGCTCTGCACAAAAAGGGTACCCTATAGGCAGATATTCTACGCAAAAAGGTTCAACAACTAGTAATTTTGGCATAAATAATCAGAAATCGAAATCAAAGTAACATGCAAACCTTCGATATATGTACAAATGATGTGCAAAATATAAACCTTTTATCTCTAAAACTGTAGGAGATTTGCGCCGGACAAAAGGGGTACCCTATAGACAGATATTTGACGTAAAATTACCAAGTTCAGCAACTGGTAATTTTGGCATAAATAATCAGAAATCAAAATCAAAATAACATGCACACCTTTGATATACAATGTATGTACAAATGATCTGCATAATATGAACTTTCTACCTTAAACACTGTAGGAGATTTGCTCCGGACAGAAGGGGTACCCTATAGGCAGAGGAGATTTGCTCCGAACAGAAGGGGTACCCTATAGGCAGATATTTGACGTAAAATGACTAAGTTGTATAACTGGTAATTTTGGAATAAATTATTAGATATCAAAATCAAAGTAACATGTACATTTTTGATATATATACAAATAATCTGCAAAATATAAATCTCCTACCTTGAAAACTAAAGGAGATTTGCCCCGGACAAATGATGTACCTATTTGGCAGCCGAAAGCCCGCCCACCGCCCGCCATTTCACCATTAGACTTTTCCGATGGAAAACCCAATTAATAAATTTCAAAAGTTTGGTTGCTAGGTAAAATTCCCAGAAAAAAATTCTCTTTCAGATCTAAAGTTCCAGGAAATTTACCAAAATTGGACCTTATTCCTTAAATTTTTAATATTAAAAATTATGCCTGGTAGTCAAAAAATTGACAAAAAACAAAAATGCCAATAATTCAGAATTTATTAATATTTCTCTCTCAGGAACTTTGAATCGGAATCAAAATTCAAAAAACTTATCGCACATCTAAAGACTAAGCAAGAATTCTACAAAAAGATCTTCCGAAAATTTTGGAGGAGTTCAAGTCACATGAAAAGAGTAAAATTTCGCCCTTTTGACATGTTGTTTTTTTTATCTGGACAAATATCGAAAGCTTATTACGGCGCATCTACAGACCCCATGCAACAGTTTCAAAACAAAAATAAATTCTCACCCAAAATTGTAGAAGCAGTTCAAGTCACAAGAAAAGCATGGCGGACAGGCGAACAACAGATACAACGACACTATCCCGTGCTTTATTATACGTTAGTGGAATCTTTTTACTGGGAGGATACACAGAAGTTACCGGTAATACATACCCACAAGTAGAGACAGATTCAGGGGGTGGGACATTCAGGATATATATTTATCACGAATAGTGAAGCCGCCTCTATTTTCTGCTGTGCCTTTGATTTCCAGTTGATAAAACTGTATTAGAAAAGTATTCATCTATGTATTGAGTTAAAAATATGAGAATATGCATGATCACATATTGAACGTAACAATAAAGCTTTTCAAAGTTTGAATAAATTAGGTCATAATGGAATGCAGAATCAAATCCGCCGAGTAAGGTGTGCACAAATACTAGAAGTACCCATTGTATGACGGGTTGTCCGCTGAAATCTGATGCCATTAAATGTAACAAAAATATTGTCGATGACAAATGTTCCAAGACATTCTCTTTTAAAGATATATTGATGATATTCTTTCCATAAATGGCGCATCTTTTGTTAAATGAATCCTATGAATTTATCCACCTGAATTAGAGATAAAAGAAACAACAGAAACTACTTAATCAAAGTTTTTCAGTTCTTCAATTAACAACAAAAAGGACGACTTTAATTTCAAACTTATCAATTTCCCTAGCATTGAGAGTAATATTTCTACTTCCCCTGCTCACGGAGTGTATGATCCGTTACGAGATAGCTAGCATGAATTATTTGGACTTTCGCATTCGACATAGTTATCCCCGTGACAGCCTTTTTAATCAGTGCTTCAACAAAAATCCGTTCTTGTTCTTGGATGACCATTTCTTTTTATTGTCTACAACCTCTCAATATTAATTGCTGTTGAATGACTACCGGACACTTAATTGGAAGATTAAGCAACTTAAACAAGGGCATGTCACAAATAACTTTTAAGTCATCACCGCAGGTTTTGCGGTCGACATCACGATCTTGTTTACCACTTTGGGATATCTGTATTATTATTATCTTTAAAGGTCGTATTTTTCTCTATCTGGTACTGGAATTGTCGTTACGACCACGTTCAACACGGCCGTTGTCTGATATGAAGCAGGGGGTGTTTACTCTGTCGGTGTATTAGACTTCACCCATGGTTTTTTAATCTGGTTCATGTTGTTCATCAGTAATTGCATCTCCATTTTTCTATCTGTGCCGTATTTATATGTGAAGTGTTTGTCTCTTACTGTTGCCATTTTATTTTGGTTATTCTTTTTGGACCGGTGTTATATTGTCATTTTTCCCCCATGCTATTTTTCCCCCGGGGAAAATTGAGATCATTATCAGTTTTCCTCCAAGGAAAACTGGCAATACGTATACGTATTGCCATATTTCCCCCATGCTAATTTTTCCCCCACAGCAAGATCACTTGTCCATTTTTCTATATCGCTTGACATATCACTCTGTCTGAGCTTTGATTAACAGTTTAAAGCACCCGTTGTCCGTGTGTCGAAATTAAACATAAAAAAGCGCATACACCACTCTCCCAGTTTTGACAAAACATTAATGCAATTGCCTTTAGATGGATTCCTTCCGGATTAAGATTCAATATATATTTCAACTTATATCACTTTGATGATCGCCACACACCACAAAGTGACAAATGCACTAAAAATACTTACAATAATCAAAACCAACCTGTATCAACGTTAAAACTGACAAGTTTTTTGGCTGGCTTACTTTATAACAAACCAACACCACAAGATTTTAATGATAACTTTCGTCCATCGATTGTTGTGTCATAACTTAGAACCTATTGAGAATCCCTTAATCAATTATCTCCGAGCTTGATTTTGCAGAGATATTTCATATAATTGTCTTTAGATTTGTATACACTTAAATTCTGTACCTTTTCTTTTTTTTATTACATTTGTTTTTTTGTTTTGTTTTGTTTTGTTTTGTTTTTTTTTTACAATGATCTCATTTTTCCTCGTGTTCAGTAAGGGGGAAATTTGAGAACATGCCTAATTTTCCGGGGAGAAAATTCAGCATATGCCAATCTTTCCCCCGGAAAAACTGGAATGGGGGAAAAATGGCTATAGAACACCGGCAATTCAGTTCTCACTTACTTTAAAATTAAGCAAATAATATCAGTAAAATACTTATTATACACTTAGCGTGATACTTGACACTTTTTACTTCCCTGTGAGAGTGTACTTATAAAACAGTTATCACTTTCTTTTAGATGGAGACAGTACTGATGCCTATAACATAAGGTAAAAACTCATTTTCACTACATAATGTTGCTATGTGTTGATTTCTTATGTTTTGCAAGATATTATGGTAGATATAAGGTTTCTTCTCTGAAATGAAAAGTCATTTTTGGGAAAAGAACACAAAAATCTTGTAACATTTAGAATTATTCGGGCAGCTTTTTCTTGAAATTGATTAAGATTGCAGGGGGTTCTCACTACTTTTATTTAATACATTTTTATCATCTTCGATTCTGTATTATGTTTTGTCAAAGAATTTGTTTTATATATATGGACAAATCAAAAGATTTTTTGCTCACATGCAAAGAGTGACTTTAAGTTAAAACTTGAACAGTGTGTTCATTGTACTCAAATAGCAAGAACTCATAATGTTGATGTCAAATCGCTCAGTTTTTTTTTCGATTGCCAGAAAATCCCATTTATATTGTAGATTTACAGAATTTGCAAATGCCGATTTTTTAGGCTTTATTAATATTCAACGGTCCAAGATAGATATTAAATCGTATGTGCAATACAAGACACTTCCTGGTTCCCCCCTTTCGTCAAGCCTATGCGTTTAAAATGACCATGTCTCAGTCGTAGATGAACCAAACAATATATCTAAAAAAAACTTGATAATAATCTATGCATATAATTAACACAATCTCTCGCCTTATTTACCTCTTTGTCGTCATACCGGTGTTATTACCGTCTGATTTATAATACAATTCACCTGTAAACAGCAATCAGGAATGCAGTTGCTCCCAAAGAGGCAAATTTTCGCGTCGCTGACTTCGTACCCAGTGTTAACCGAAAAGAAAAAAAAATATCTCTTATGAAAAAATGATGTTATGGAAACAGTAAAGCAATATTCTAATATGCCGTCCTTCAATTGTTTTGTTTCCAAACCCGTGGTAAAAATAATGTATACGTATGGGTAACGAATTCTCTTAATCGGAACCTCGTGAGTGTCCTATCAGAATCGAAATAATTAACAGTAGCCATATATTTATATTTTCAACACAGGCTGGAACTCTATGGTGATATTTTGAATATTTAAAACATTCACCACAAAGCGCCAGCCTTTCATTGTTTATATGGCTATAGTTAATTATTCCTTATACAAAAGTAACACTTTTTAAGATCGTTGGCCAGTGCAGTAACGAAACATGCTCAACAAATTGTTACCTTCCCAGCTATTTGAAGTACAAAGAGATGCGGCCACTTGCTTGTGAGTTTGTTTCCTTCACTATACCAATTTTGCAAATGCTTTAACACAGTAGTCAATACTTCGGTGCTGACTCGAAAAGCGATTTTAGCTGGAACATAACCTCCCTCTTGCATAATAGCTCTGTTCTTAGCCGATTTTGGCTTTCCATTTAGATCTTTTAGGTTATTTTTGCCATATCAGATTTTACAAATTTTTGGTTTAACGGTCTTCCAAATATTTAATTTGATCTGCACTGAAGGGACATAAGTTGTTGATAAACACAATTTGGTATTTTGTTATCTTAAACTTCTCAATAACGGTTTTAACACACTATCATAACAAAACCAGTCCAATTGCATTCAATACTTTTAAAAAGAGGTTTCAGCAACTTAACTTGCCACTTGAATGTATGAATTTGACAGCTTTTGACAAAATTTGTAAGTTTTGTTAAATTCGTAGAAAAGGATCCCAGGACCAAAGTAAATTAGATTGATATGTCAGAAACGACAACTATCCCCACACTTTTCGAGTTCAACCCTTACCTCATAAGTCCAAGATTTTTGCAGTATAATTCTTGTAAATACTTTCTTTTACTTTTATAGGTATCACTCGATAAAACACTGCGTTTGAGAATTTCAGAAAATTTAACGAATTGGAATCATAATTTAGTGCATATGAAGTTAAGTGTCAGTTAATTGGCCAAACTGCTTTTTATACTTATGGAATAAGAATTTGAGATGTCACATCCCCCTTATTGTTACCATAGAAGAACCAAACCATTTTGAGTCCCGAAATTTACCTTTCTTGGACACATTTTGGATTTCTTTTGTAATTGCACATCATATAAATAACATATAGCTGGAAGGGTGACAGAGCAGATTGTTACCCCGAGAAAAAATTGTCAACCTCTGTAAAGCAGAGGTTGACAATGTTTATCGAGGGGTAACAGTCTGCTCTGTCACCCTCCAAGCTATATGTTATTTATTTTATTATACTGAATGTTACTTTGAATTCAATCATTTTTTGAAAATCACTGGACCATGAACAGATGGTAACATTGCAAAAATTGCTACCAGCTCAGCCATATGACAACTTTTGTGAATATTACCCTGGCAGCTTTAATAAAAAATCTTGCATATGATAGATTGAATTGTCAAATACATTTTTGTTAAGGAAAAATCTTCTAAAGTATAATAATAACACATATCTGGGATATGATTCTGCAAGGTCTGAAAGCTCTCTGTTGAAATAGTATCAAGAGCTTCGGACAAGTTCATGAAAACGATCAAAAAGAAAGATAAAGAAGTCTGTCTGTCCCGAGATCCTATCGTTGTTTACGCTTGTCTTTTGTATTTGTATTGTTTTTTTTTCTTGTGCAGTTCCTTGTTACTTTGTGGCATGTGACTATGTTTTCGGCCATTGTAGGTGTTTCCTGTTATCTTTTTTCATTATAAAGAATAATAATAATTTTAAGGTCAATTGTTCAGAGAACAATTGCAAGGTCTTTCACCAGTTTTCACCATGATTACATGCAAGAGTTTGTTTTTGTTTTCTATTTTGGTCAAAAAAGTTATGTAAACAAAAGTTTTTTGATCAACCATAAATGTAGATCGTAATGAGAGAAGTACTTTTGCAACACAATGCTTTCATCAATTTTCTATCATTTCCAAGATATCGCAATAACAAAATTTCGAATGATGGCCATTTTCAAAATGGCAGGCGAAAATTTTTTTTTGACCATCCACGAATGAAGATCTTAAAAGGAGGAGTATTTTTGCTACACAATGATTTCATAAATTTTTTTATCGTTTCCGAGATATGGCGATAACAAAATTTCGTTTGGCGGCCATTTTCAAAATGGCGGAGGAAAAAAAATTTTTGACCAACCATAAATGAAGATCTTAAAGAGAGGAGTATTTTTGCAACACAATGTTTTCATAATTTTTTTATCGTTTCTGAGATATCGCGATAACAAAATTTCGAATGGCAGCCATTTTGAAAATGATGGACAAAAAATTTTTTTTTTGACCATCCAGGAATGAAGATCTTGAAGAGAGGAGTATTTTTGCTACACAATGTTTTCATAAATTTTTTATCGTTTCCGAGATATCGCGATAACAAAATTTCGAATGGCAGCCATTTTGAAAATGACGGACGGATTTTTTTTTGACCAACCATATATGAAGATCTTTAAGAGAGGAGTATTTTTGCTTCACAATGTTTTCATAAATTTTTTATCGTTTCCGAGATATCGTGATAACAAAATTTCAAATGGCGGCCATTTTGAAAATGGCGGACGAAATTTTTTTGACCAACCTTAAATGAAGATATTAATGAGAGGAGTATTTTTGCTTCACAATGTTTTCATAAATTTTTTACCGTTTGCGAGATATTGCGAGAACAAAATTTCGAATGGCAGCCATTTTGAAAATGGCGGACGGAAATTTTTTTTGACCAACCATAAATGAAGATCTTTGAGAGAGGAGTATTTTTGCAACACAATGTTTTCATAAGTTTTTTATCGTTTCCGAGATATCGCAATAACAAATTTTCGAATGGCGGCCATTTTGAAAATGGCGGACGAAATTTTTTTTTGACCAACCATAAATGAAGATCTTAATGAGAGGAGTATATTTGCTTCACAATGTTTTCATAAATTTTTTATCGTTTCCGAGATATCGCGATAACAAATTTTCGTATGGCGGCCATTTTGAAAATGGCGGACGAAAATTTTTTTGTGACCAACCAGAAATGTAGATCTTTATGAGAGGAGTAATTTTGCAACACATTGTTTTCTTAAATTTTTTATCGTTTCCGAGATATCGCGATAACAAAATAACTAATGGCAGCCATTTTGAAAATGGCGGACGAAAATTTTTTTTTTGTGAAAATGGCGGACGAAATTTTTCTTGTGACCAACCAGAAATGTAGATCTTTATGAGAGGAGTATTTTGCAACACAATGTTTTCATAATTTTTTTTTATCGCTTCCGAGATATCGCTATAACAAAATTTCGAATGGCGGCCATTTTGAAAATGGCGGACGAAAAAAAAAATTTGACCCCGGATTTGTAATCGGGACCACCGAATCTACCTGGATACCAAATTTCATCAAAATCCAATAACTTTGAGATATTTGCATATTTAGGGGTCAAAAACGCGTAACCGGGGTCGCGACCCCAAAATTTTTTTTTGCATGACAAATCATCCAGAGGATGAATGCAACATTTTCCCCACATCAGATTTTTGATATCGGTTACGGTTTCTGAGTATATCCGATAACAAGATAAACCGTAATTGGGGAGATAACTCTGTTACTAAAAATAGATCGATATGCTTGACTAAGTCTTTCGTTCCTCAGCCAATACGGACTCACCACCCAAAGATTCGACATGATATGTCGCGTAGTTTTTTCACACCGGTGGCGGAAGAAAAAGAAACCAAAATAATAATAATCCGTTGAAAATTTTGAAACTTGAACAAAAAAAGTCCCATTGCTATACAACCTGCAAATTTTCACTTAACTCTGAACACTTTTAATTTATATTCATTTTAGCGTTTTCATGGCAACGGACACTTTTTGAAAACCCAAAGACCTGATTAGACTTCTTGATCCATCTGTCTGTGAGGTCTAAACAACATCGGACTATCGATTGTTGGGAAAGGTCGAACAAAATTTTGACAGAATAATTATAAGATCTGAGTTACAAACATAAAATTCTCCCCAATCTTCGTTTAGGAGACTGAACAATGATAAAAATATATTTAAAACAAAAGGCCTCTCCAAACTTCGCCCATGATACTTGATCAGAATTTAGCAAGAAGAGTTTGTCTCCCTTAAATAAGAATAAGAAATAAGATTTTAAAAAAACACCTAAGTTACTGTAAATTCAATTTCTGCAAATGACCACTTCGACAACTCATGTCTCTTCAGTACACAAATTTCCAAAACATTTGGAAAATGTTTAACCGAAAGAAGTATAAAAGCTGATATAAGAGCGAATTAACAATAAAAATAAAAGTAAATACTATTCAGTATTAACACACTTCGTTTTGGAGACTTAATAAAAAAGAAACATCGTTAAAAAAGGAAGATCGTAAAAAAATGCACAACCGTCATTCATAACATTTACTAACAAAGCAAACGAATGCACGAAGATTGTGAAAGCACTAGCTATGTAAATGGGGGTAATAACAAAATTACCGAACAGAGTTGTCAAGAGGCGGAGTCCACGAGAAAAAAAGAACCACTGGACAAATTGTAGATGGTCCTGACTTGGTACAGGCATTTCAAAAGAAATGGCGTGTTAAACTGGTTTTATGGCATGTCAAATCTCCCCTTCTATTGCCGTAGTGTCCGGTAGTAACTCAACAGCAATTGCTATTGAAAGGTCGTAGACAGTCAAAAAATATCATCCATAAGAATCTTGAATCAGAGTTAGGACCGAAACTTCAAATTTTTCCACAAGGGACTGATATCTATTAAGAACTTTTTAATGGTCGCATGAAACGGATTTTTTAAGCCCTTATTAATAAGGTGGTCAAGAAGATAACTATATATCTAAATAAAACTCTGAATAGAAAGTCTGTACAATTTGTGCTAGCTCTCGCGTAACGAATCAGCTGTGAAACATACACTCCAAAAGCAGGAGAAGCTAGAATATTACTGTCCATGTTAGGGAAATTGATAATTTTGAAATTAAAATCATCCCTTTTGTCGTAAATTTTAGTAAAATCGTTTTTCGAGTCAAAGTCGAGATATAAGTCCAAAAAGTGTAGACCTAGTGGTTTCTGTTGTTTCATTTATCTCTAGTTCTGGCGAATATATTAATAGGATCCATCTAGCAAAAGATGCGATGGAAAGGATATCATCAATACATCTATAAGAAAGATTGAAGGAGTCCCTGAAGAAATTCAGTTTCGTAAGAATATAGAATCAAGACTGCGAGTAGAGAAGCACAATTAGTACCCATTGATATTCCAACTTGATATTGATATATTTGCACCTCCTTAAGTGACAAATGTAGAATAAATTAGAAAATCGTTCAGACAATTTGTAGTAGACTTTTAGCCATGTGTTTAGTATAAACAGTGATATTGGTTTTGTATCTTTTTTACCATTTTAGAATTTTGAAAAAAACATGTTTATTATTATGGTAATATGTTTACCATATGTGAATATCAGATTTATAAAATATCCTGTATTACTGTGCTAATATGGTTTACTTCACACACAGGTTCACCATAATACATCAGTATGAAGACGGTATACATAATTGGAATTATCCTGACATTAATGCCATCAACAAATACTGTTCCTTCTCCAAACAAGGAGTGGTACAAAATAGCTTATGATTATCTAGAAAATCTTCAAAAACAGCTACATGAAAGTCCATCGACTCCTAAGGTTAAAATAAAACATGGACATGATCAAATACAAGAAAAGGTATTCAAAAATGATATACAATTTCGTCCACTTATCGAATACGCAATAAAAGATCAAGTGAATATGAAACAGAAATACAGATATCGAAATGTTGATAATTCATTCGGCATAAATAGAAATAGACATACATACAGAATATATGGGAATGTGCCGCTTAAAGAAGTGTTTTCTAGCCTACAACATTATTGCCATTGGGACATAGATCCGTTAATTATATCAGAATTCAGATTGAACGTAGGAGGAAAAGATACATCGTTTGCCGTGAAAGGTACAAAAGATGGTCAGATACTTATTTATTCTCCGAAAACATGGACTTTGCCGGCCTATAATGATTTCATGCCCGTTCTAAGAAAAGCAGACCCAGTATCTTTGGCAACCAATATGTTGGACGCCTTAAATTCCCCAGTCGACAACCAGCCATGGTTTTCGTTTGAGGACACAATGTTTGCTTCATCTATTGATTTCCTTACCATCACAAACATTGCCGAGTCTGCTTTACCTAAGGAGGCAGGATTAGAAGCTTTTATTGGAGCATTTGATATCAGGAATAAGTATAAAACACAAATGCAAAATGCAGTTTCAGATACTGACAGACAAACCATAATCGATGCAAGAAACAACGAAATACAAAAATTAATAAAGAAAATGTCCAAAAGCGGCAGAGTACCATTCATGGACAAGTTTGTTGAAGAATTATTAATGAAAATCAAAGACGGTGGAATTACATTTGATGACGCTTTTAATGAAGAAAATTTTCCAGCAAGACAGAAAGGCGGGGCACAAAAGGCCAGAGAACTGACACTTATAGGAGGGGAAATACAGGCACCCAGTTCAAAATGGTATAAAGATGCCGAAAATTACGTGAAAAGAGCACTAGAAGAGGCAAGGACAACATCAAAACAAACATCTGTCTCAACGCTAAAAGATGTCAAAGAAAATAGTGCTGTAAGAGAAAACATTTTTAAAAAGGGCACTGCGCTAAATTCGATTTTGGAATATGCATCCAAAATTAATAGTGAAGGTCCACTTATGTTTCGCACTGAAGATGACACAATAAAACTTCGAAAAATCGGCATCTCAGATTACATCATTGAAGGAAAACTCAAACTGAAGAAAGTTTTATCAAGCTTACAGCACTACGTACAATGGGGTATAGATCATAGGATTAGAACAAGGTTTTCATTTGATATCGCTGGTGCTGAAGCTACATTTTACCTTCAGGAAAGTACAGCTGGTAAAACTCCCTACGGGCAAATAACTGTATATTCAAACGAAGGCAAGCGTCCTGAATACAAGAAATTCATGCCGGTGTTAGAAGAAGTATCATCTTCTTCATCAGATCTGGCAGGTAGTATTTTGCAAACTTTAGAAACACCAATAAATCAACAAAGACGTAATCGTTACTTTGGTACAGAAGATAAAATTCGAAATGCCGCAATAGATTTCCTTACCATTACGCACATTGCTGAAGCTGCTGTACCATCACCAAATGCCATGGAAACATTTAAAAATGGCATAAAAATAGTGCGGAAGTACAATACCGACATTAAGAATGAAGTAGACATAAGTGAACGGGGAAAGCTAGAAACCGAAAAACAGGAAAAAATACAATCTCTAATTGATGACATAGAAAAGCGCGGACGAATTCCATTAATGGATAAAGAAATTCGAAAACGCCTTATAGAAATCAAGGAAAATAGTGATATGGATTTTCAAAAAGCATTTTCAGACGAAGTATATGTTCTTAGAACAACTGGCGGTACACATAAAGGCCGATATGACATTTTAGTTAATCATGCTGAGGCACTATTAAGTGATGACGAAAAATCAATATCAGATGAACTGAAAACGGAAAAGCAACAACAAATTGCAACGATTGAAGCACGAAAAGATGAACAAAACACATTATTGAAAAAACGGATGGGAGATAAAATAAGTGATATCGAAACGAAACGAAATAAATTTTGTAACAACAGAAGAAGGAAAAGATCGATTTGTGGAATTCCCTTTGAAAGAGAACATTTGAAAATAGATACCGAGTCAATTGTAATTGAAGACGATAAGATACACTTTACATTGACGGATTCTAGTGATCACAGTTTTCAGCATGATGTAGACATTAAAATAAGACAAGAAGAATTAGTTCACGAAAATTTTATACAACATTTAGCAGAAAGAGGACTATCAGAGAGTTCAACAAGTTCATCGAAAGTAAATAGATTATTAGGTATTTATGGTATTGTTGCAGGTTTAGGAGCTGCTAAGAGAGAGTTTGACAATGGTGATAACATAAGAGGCTCTTTGTTTATTTCTCAGTCAGTATACCTGACTGGGAATATAGTCGGATTAGACAGAGCCACTGGAAAACTTTTTGATAAAATTGGATCAAAAGTTCTGAGTAAAGTCGCAATAAAACTTGGTATTGAAAAGGTAGTCCAAAGACTGGCAGACAGAATTGCGTCGTCTGCAACTATGCGGATATTTGGATCAGTTCCAGTAGTAGGACTTGCTTTCGATGTATTTTTCATTGAAGAAGATATTAGAGATTTGGTCAATGTAGATTTAAATAATATGGACGACCTTGCTATGTTGCCTTTAAAAATAATTCACTTAGAAACTGACCTTGCATCGACAATACTCAGTCTAGCTGGACCGGAAATGGAACCTATAGTGCTTGCGTTAACAGTCTTTCGAATGACATTCGATTCTTATTATACCAATATCTACAAAGAATTAAAGAAAGTGAACTGGAATAGCCCCTGGGCGCCTGCTGAAGCAGTTGGTGCATTTATTGTAGGGTATTATAAAGGCCTTGGTGACATTTTCACTGGTGGTCTAATAAGTGAAATGGACAATTTACGATCCCAAGTTAATTCGAACACTGAATTGATTCGGAACTTGTCAAGAGCTTCAAACTATTACTCAATTCAATCAACAGGAGATTCAAAAGCAATAAATTTTCTTAGCGGAATTAGCTCATTTGCTGGGGGTGATATAACGTTTCAGCTTAAGGAAGACGGGTTTGCTCATATTGAAATTAAAGGTATTCCAACGAAAGACAAAGGGACATCTCCTATCAATAAAACTTTTCCTATTGATCCAAATGTAAATGATATAATTCTAGGAATAGGGGAATCACGAACATTTACGTACAGTGCGAAAACAGCGCACCTATTCTGGTTTATTCCAGTTAAAACATACCACGTCATCTGTGGAGAAAAGCTGGACAGAACTTCTTTACATGGTACTTATTCTGGTAATTCAAAAAATAACAAATTCTTCGCTGTTCAAGACTTTCCAGACTTTAAATCCAAGGAAACCAAGGATTGCACAACAAAATACAGGAAAATGGATTCAAGTGATGTTTTAAAACGATACCACTATGAACTGTTTGGAAATGATGGAAACGACATGTTTTTTCTGGGGCCTCAGATTTCCTTGGTACAGGGAGGGGAAGACAAAGACGTATATGTTATCCAACCAAACAAAGGGAAAGCTTATATTAACAACTTTGCCCATAAAAGTGATACAGATATTTTGTTTTTAAACGTTTCATTCAGTGATCTATTTTGTAAGAGAATAAATGAAGATTTGTGGATAGGTGTGGACTTTGAAGACCGCGTAAAAGTACAAAGTTATTTTAAATGGTCTAGGGGTGATCACTACAAACACTTAGCCTTTAGATCTGCGGATGGCGTAATATTTTATCCAAAACCTAAGCACAATGACGTCACTTGTATCGTCACAGCACTAGAATATTCCGACGCTGGTGAGGGAAAGGTCATAGATTTGAAATTGAATGTCTATAGCAATGTTGTGTCAGTAGTTGGATCACCATTTGCAGACCGGATATGCGGTAATTCACAGAATAATATCCTGGATACAGGTGGAGGAGATGATTTCCTATCTGGTGGCGACGGATCAGATACTTATCTTATTCGAAATGAAACAATGAAAAAATCTAAAACTGCAATGTCAAATACTATCATAATTGATAACAGAGCACAAGATGAGAAAAGTGATTTATTGATTATGGAAATTAGTTTCAGTCAGATAACTCCGCTGAAAACTGGGAACGATTTAAGATTCACTTGTAGCCATTCATTGAATATTGTTTTAAAAAACTGGTTTGTAGACGACAAATCTAATCATATTTCGTTTGTATCTGAAGATCATGTAATGTTCAATGTGGCAATACACAATGGCAAACTAACAAAAATCCCAACGACAATCGACCTTAGTCAATTACCACAAGGAGTAAAATTAGATATGCAGAGTAAGACCATAGAAGGTGCGTCGATTCCATTGGAAACTTTGTCACAAGTTCATACAGTTTCAGACTCACCATTCAACGATATAATATCCGGTAACAGTCTCAGCAATTTCCTCACCTGCACTGGTGGAAATGATAAATTACGAGGTAATGCCGGGATGGACAGATATGTCGTAAGGGATAACTGTAAGAGTGTTGAAATCGACAATTATGACCACAAAAAAAGTGAAGATATGCTTTTTGTTCTTATAAAAGGCACTATTGAATTTAAAACGACAGCTGACCTAAAGTCTTTGATTATTACAAATGGCATAATAGTAATAAGGCTTCTGAACTGGTTTACAGATGCCAATTACAGACATATGACATTGCATCTAAAAGATGGAGTTGCAGCACTACCAGAAGACCCATCTGATCTTGCACTCTACATAATAGAACTTAATAAAGATATAAATGGGCTTGTTACAATTGATATGGAAAACAACAGTATATTTAAGTTATTAAAACGTTTATATTTCACGTCCGATAGCGTATCATATAATATCACAGGAAATGCACTTAACAACCTTTTCCACCTTGGTGCGAGTAAAAATCCACAATATATTGAAGGCAGAAACGGTACCGACACATACGAAATTGATTGTGGTGATGGCTATGTAATAATAAATAATTTTGCAACCGATTTAATGAAAGATCATCTAAAAATTGGTATTTTTTACGACGATTTTGAAATTAGTCAAAAATCAGGTAACACTTTAATAAAATCCAGAAAAATGCCAGATCATTTGACAGTTGAAATTGAACAATACTGTAAATCTGTCCAGTATCAACATTTACAGATCCATACAATGGATGGGGTCACACTCGAAATTGGTGGTTCATGTGATGCAATGAAAATAAATGTATTGCAAATGGACTTGTCACGTGCAGATAGCAGCCGATATGTGTTTTTGCCAAAAAGTACACAAACAGAAGAAACACGCGCTGTATACGGAAGCGTGAAACACACCAATGTCATACATGGAAACGATAAAACGAACAAATTAGTCGGAGGGACTGAAAAAGATGAGATTTATGGACACAATGGAAACGATTGGATAGTAGGTGGTGCTGGTAATGACATCTTGGGAGGGGGAAATGGCGACGACATTATATTTGGTGGAGCTGGTGACGACCTTATCTATGGAAACGACGACGATGATGTAATATATCCAGGAGATGGCATAAACACAGTAGACGGGGGTCATGGTATCGATACAGTCATACTGAAAGGGGACAGTATAAACAAAAGTGGGGTGTATATAAATTTACAGGAAGGTTTTGGATTGAGCACAGGTTCTGAGAATAATCTTTTAATCTCAATTGAAAATGCTATTGGAAGTGAATATGATGATACGTTAGTTGGAAGTGATGCAAACAATTTACTACGGGGATATGGAGGAGAAGATACATTGATACCTTTGGATGGGGATGATTCTTTATTTGGAGGAGAAGCAAAAGACATATTTGATCTTACAAATGCAACAGGATTAAAATCAGTTGACAATTACGCAAAGGACCAAATCGATGACACTTTGGTAGTACAATCCTCACTTGGACACGATGTTTGTTCCTTCCGATACAATCAAAGTTTACATTTATCTTTTCCGCATGAAAATGCTTCGTTGAATCCTCTCAATGTTGTTTTTCGTAACTGGTATAAAAGTGATATTTACCGGCATGCAAATTTTCAGCTGAAAGATACAACGATAAGTGGGAATACTTATGCAGGTCTAGACAACGAGGAGCAAACGTCTTATATGCTAGATGATGTTATGCTTTCTTCGACATCAAAAGATGGAGTTCTTTCGATATCGTGGAATGTTTCTGTACAAAGGGTAAATGCACTAGGGCAAAAGAGAGTACTTTTGGCATATCGTGAGATGACAAAGCAGAAATATACAGTATTTTACATCGATAACATTAGTCATTATAACATTACAGATGGGTCTAATTATGAAGTGAGACTACTTTATGTTAGGTGTGGCAAGGTCCTTGGGTTTACACAACCCCACCACGCTTTTTTCTTTGTACATCTTAGTATTTTCTTCGAATGCTATGGGAAACAAATGAACTGTTACATTGAGAGACATTTTAAACACAAGGCTGTTCCTCTCAGAAGAGGTTGGTTGCTGGACTGGATAACAGATACGTAAATATACTTGTCGATAGTAATTTTGTATCATTACATATAAATTTTTTATGTACTTATTTTAAGACTTTTAAGCTTCCTTCTTT
This sequence comes from Modiolus philippinarum, assembly GCA_002080025.1. Taxonomy (NCBI): domain Eukaryota; kingdom Metazoa; phylum Mollusca; class Bivalvia; order Mytilida; family Modiolidae; genus Modiolus; species Modiolus philippinarum. The sequence continues at coordinate 76,358 of MJUU01062294.1, forward strand.
TACATGTCGATTAATATCCTTGTATACAAAATTCTTCACATAATATTTTCATTCTAACTGAAAACTTTTATTGAATTTTACTATTCTGAAGGCTGCAGGCTATAATGGAATTAATACAGGAAACAAAAATATACTAGTGGTGACTTCCAGTTGAAGAACAACAAAAAAAGTCTTGCTCCATTGCTTGATTTTACCATTTTTGGTGACTTCATGAAGAGGGAGAACAATAAAAGCGTTGTTCCATTGCTTATTTTACCGTGTATTTTGAAGGGACTTTTCTGATGTACATTTACTCCATATCTTTTCATTGTTAACGCACAAACAAAAACGTTGTTCCGTTACCTATATTTTATCTCTATCAGATTTTACAAATGCTGCGATTTGATCTGCACTGAAGAGACGTAAGTTGTTGAAATGGCCATATGCTGAGTAACTTCGGTATTTAATTGTTGCTGATCTGAGCCAACACGGAAAGGTGCTTGAAAAGAAGTGAGAATCGAACGGTCAGTAAAACAAATAGTCTAACGCAACATTAAAAACACAATCCGATAAGTACGGCACAACATGGGAAAAAAGACACAAACACGGATGTGCAACAGAGAATCAATTTAAAACAATGTGTGAGATTCAGTGCACCGGAAGAGTAATCGTCTCCTGCTTATTATGAACATGTCACTTCCGGTAATTAAGTCAAAAATAGTAGAGGAACAAGATGTGTTTGTGAAACACCATGCCTCCGATAGCAACCATGTCTACAATACAAAAATAATTATAAATATTGCAATATACACTAAAAATTAAGGTTAAGTAGGCGTTGTACTAAGCTTCATTAGATTTATTTACATATAGAAATCAAGTCTTGCAATTGTAATTAACGAGCTAGAGCAAAATCAAGATTTTGACCTTTTGACATTTGTAACCTTGATCTTTATGACCTTAATAAAATTTGCATAATGGTGTTTTGCTTTATATGTTCAATATACAGGCCAAATATGCAGGTCCCTGACATCTGGTTGAAATGATTTAGGCAATTTTAAAGTTTTTGTTTGATTTTTTCCCATTTGAACTCAGTGACCTTGACCTTTGAGCATACCCTGATTTTTTGTTGGATTTTTACTAAGCTCTATTAGATCTATTCACATATAGAATATGAAGTCTTTAGCAAGTATAATGAACGAGGTATTGCAAAATCTGGATTTTTGACCTTTTGACCTTGACCTTTGAACTGACCTTAGTAAAATTTGCATAATGCTGTTCAGCTGCTTCATATACCATATGAACTAAATGGTTGAAAAGATACAGGTAGTGCTAAAGTTCTCGTTAAAATTTTTAAATTTGCACTCAGTGACCCTGATCTTTCACCTGACCAAATCTTTTGGGGTGGATTTGTACTAAACTCTTAGATCTATTCATATATACAATATCAAGTCTCTGGAAATTGCAATTAACAAGCTATAGCAAAATGTAGATTTTGACATTTTGCCCTCTGAGACCTTGACCTTTGACCCGACCTTAGTAAAATTTGCATAATGCTATTCAGCTTCATATAAGCAACACAAGCCATGTGAACGACCTATCACATCTATTTGAAAAAGGTATAGGCAAAGCTTAAGTTTTGTTAGAGTTTTCAAATTTGCACTCAGTGACCTTGACCTTTGACCTGACCCAATTTTTAGCTCACCTCACGAAGTGAGGGGGCTTATATGATACCCCGTGCGTCGGCGTCTGCGCCTGCGTCCGGTTAGGAAGAATGGTTAAAGTCAACAACAACAATGCATGCTTCGGATGTTGTCTCTGACCTACATTTTACGCATGAGCGACTTGGGGTGGAATGGTTAAAGTCCATTCCCAGTTACTGACATGTCCCACATCAACCTAATTGGTATGGATGATGCATTTTGGGATGACAATAACAATGCATGCATCGGATGCTGTCTGTGACCTACACTTTACGCATGAGGGACTTGGTTAGGTAGAATGGTTAAAGTCCATTCCCGGTTACTGATATGTCCCACATCAACAATAATGGTATGTATTATGCATTTTGGGACGACAACAATAATGCATGCTTCGGATGCTGTCTGTGACCTACACTTTACGCATGATCGACTTGGTTAGGTAGAATGGCTAAAGTCCATTCCTGGTTACTGACATGTCCCACATCAACCATATAGGTATGTATGATGCATTTTGGGATGACAACAACGGATGTTGTCTGTGACCTACATTTTACGCATTAGCGACTTGATTAGGTAGAATGGTTAAAGTCTATTCCCGGTTTAACTGACATGTCCCACATCAACCATATTGGTATGTATGATGCATTTTTGGACGATAACACCAATGCATGCTTCGGATGCTGTCTGTGACCTACATTTCACACATGAGTGACTTGGTTAGGTAGAATGGTTAAAGTCCATTCCCCGTTACTGACATGTCCCACATCAACAATATAGGTATGGATGATGCATTTTGGGATGACAACAACAATGCATAATTCGGATGCTGTTTGTGACCTACATTTTACGCATTAGCGACTTGGTTAGGTAGAATGGTTAAAGTCCATTCCCGGTTTAACTGACATGTCCCACATCAACCATATTGGTATAAATGATGCATTTTGGGAAGATAACACCAATGCATGCTTCGGATGCTGTCTGTGACCTACATTTCACACATGAGTGACTTGGTTAGGTAGAATGATTAAAGTCCATTCCCCGTTACTGACATGTCCCACATCAACCATATAGGTATGTATGATGCACTTTGGGGTGACAGTCTTTCACCTACATTTTACCAATGAATGAATCTGTTAAAAAGAATGATTATAGTCCTTTCCTATTTACTGATATGTTTAATATGTGACAATGTTGTGCAACGAGGTGAGCTTAGCAGGCTGTGGCTGCTTTCTATGTTTTTGTGTGCATTTGTACTAAGCTTTATTAGATCTATTCACGTATAAAATACCAAGTCACCTGCATTTCTAATTAACAAGCTATAGCAAAATCTACATTTTGATATTTTGACCTCTGTAACCTTGATCTTTGACATAACCTTCGTGAAATTTGTATAATGGTGTTCCAATTAACATGATCAATACACATACCAAATATGAAGGGCCTATCACATTTGGTGCAAAAGTTATGAGCCGGTTAAAGATGCGGACATACATACATACATACCATACATACATACTTAGACAGCCAGGTGTCCAAAAGATCTTAAGATCCGGGGCGTAAAAATCCATTTTAGCTGTTAAAGGGAAAATCTGTTGTTATCAGGGACACATATATATCCCATAGCCGTCCACAAGATCGTGATGACGGCTGCAAAACATCAGCAGTGTTGACTTCAAGTGATGGGTAACATAACCTTGTTAAAGCAACCGAGCTCTAACCAGGAGGTCACAGCATGGACAACAGGCCCTGGAGTAGCGAATGAGTTTGTACATGTAATCTCGATATAATGGCGCTGTTTGAAAGCGAGGTCAGCCAAAACAAGATTGATGTCATCGCGTTTGTCAATAGACCATATCCGAGTTCTGGTATTCAGATTCCCAGTTATTGTTTGTCCGTCCTACGTATATATACGTGACAAACATATCTGCCCCATCTGACCAACTTCATGACGTTTAAGGTTCTATGACGTGACGTTTTCTTAGTGACGTATTGAAAAGTGGTCTAGTAAATCCTGATACCAAATGTCGGATATGGTCTATTACCGTCTAGTTTGTAGTTTACCTTTGTCAATTTCAAGATGAAGGCCAAAGAATGAGACCGATGTGTCAAAAGTATCCATAACTTGGAGCTAATAAAAACATAGCTGTTGCTTTATTTTGTTTCTTGTTTATGTTCAATTTTAATCAGTGTTTTGTTCAATGTTGTTTTGATGTCAACGGTATTGTTCTGTTACGAACGAGACTTCATAAAAAAAAACTTCAAAACGGAACCATACAAAACAGTTTTAATCTTATTTCTATTTTCAATAATAACAGCAGGTATATTGACGATATCCTTACTATTGACAATCCCCAGTTTTTAGATTTTGTAGTCATGATTTACCCACAAGTGCTGAAATTAAATAAAGCTAACAATGATTCCAAATACTGCCCTCTTCTATATCTAACTACCATTATTGACGCTGGCAAAATAATAACTAAAATATATGATAAAAAGGATGATTTTGCAGTGACTTCGGTATTTAGTTATTTGATTTCACTATAACTAACTTCCCTTTTCTTGATGGCGACGTTCCTCAAGCTCCATCATACGGGGTGTACATTTCTAAACTAGTACGATTCGCACGTGTTTATTCTACTCTTGACGATTTTTAATGAACGTAACCTTACTATCACAGCAAAACTTTTACAACAGGGTTACAGATTTCATAAGTTGTTGAATACCTTTAAGAAGTTTTATAACAGATATGAGTATTTAATATCTAAATATGGCATTACTCGCAAACAGCTTATTACTGAGGGCATTTCTAATCCCCGTTTTACGGTCATGTTGTTAAAAAATGCCAGAAACTAATTGAAAATCCAGAAAAGCTGGGGCGTAACTTACATTCTTTGCGTAATAAGGGATATTGACAAGATGCTCTGCTTGCATCCGTTAGATTAGCTTTGAGATCTAGTACATACATACTGCCGATGTCTACTGAAATATATGATAATTCTTGACTAAATCCTGCGGGAAGTCTTGAGTTTGATTCTTAATACTTCCGTAGTGCGACAGTGTCTACCAACAGACTAGGTTCCTTTAGCTAGCCGGCAGATTAGCGGCGAGCACCCCTTGACCAATCTTTCAAAATTACGTATTGTCATATTCTCTCCTTTCAAGATTGTGGTCATGGAGTTATTAGTCTACCTGTATTGTGTTTTATTCGTATGTTTACTATACTATAGGGAAACGGGACAGATAAAGAGGAGGTTTTGGGTACCCATAAACCGGTTTAACCCTACCGCTGGCTTTTGCTAGTGCCGGTACCAAGTCCGGCTGTCCCGAGTTCCTATCGTTGTTTACGTTTGTCTTTTGTCTTATTTGTGTTTTTCCTGTGTAGTTCCCTAGCAGATTGTGGCATGTAATTGTAATTTTCAGCCATTGTAGGTTCTTCCTGTTATCCCTTTTATTTCATCTCCTTATATTTTGGACCACCGAGGCTCTTGGTTTGGTTTTCTTTTTGGGTGCATTTTAATAAAACATTCTGGCAATCACGTGCAGGTCCGTTGCAATATGACTTTGCCATATGACCTTAAGGGCACATCAGCAAATAACAGACTGTATGGTAAAATGCAATTATAATCTCTTTCTTGAAGCAAATGGAACCTAGTTTGGTCACAATATTTTTTGGTAGTTACAAAGTGTGTCATGTAGTTATAAATCTTACTAAGATTTTAATCAACTTGGAACAGTTTAACGGTTGACTCTGAAGAATAAACCCCAGATTCCTGTCTGAAACTTATACGTCAGTTTGAGTATATACCTCATTCAATGCTCTGACTTAGCTGAATATTGGGTTCATTTAGATTTTTTCATTCTTGATTCTCTATCAGTTTTTATGCATACTTCCACATATTGAGATTTGATCTGTAAAGACGAGACATAAGTTGTCAAAATGACCATCTGCAGAAACTAAAATTAAAGCCACTTCCGTATCTAGTTATTTACAACTGGAATTGATCATGGATGATTCAAATCAGAATCGTATCTTGAAAATCTGTGTAATTAGTGTAAGAATAAAAGCATTAGGGAGAATTGAAAAAGACGACTGATAGTGATCTAAATGGAGACGACTGATAGTGATCCATCTGTGCCGATCCTGCACTAGGTACAGGTGACACAAAGAGTACACAAAGACTGTACGAAATTTCAATCATTTCTAAGCCAGGGACGGTGGGATCCTGTGAGCCTTTTAAAGTTAATACGGGTTTTTTGTATTATCCCCTATTGCGATTTCAATATCCACCATGCAGACAACAAAAATAATAAAGTAAAAATAATATCAATATATCTTTTAAAAAACAGTAAGAGATAACAGGAAACATATAATAAAATTACAATTACATGCCACAAACTACCACAGAACAGCAAAAGAAAAACACAAAGCAAAGACAAATGACAAACGTAAACAACAATAGGAACTCGGGACAGCCTTCACGGCACACACAAATTATGGAAAAAGACAAACGTAAACAGCAATAGGAACTCGGTACAGCCTTCACGACACACACAAATTGTGGAACAAGACAAACGTAAACAGCAATAGGAACTCGGGACAGCCTTCCCGGTACATAAATTAATAAAAAAGACAAACTTAAACAACAATAGGAACTCGGGACAGCCTTTAAATGGCACTAGGAAAAGCCAGTGGTAGGTTTTACCGGTTTATGGGTAACCATATCTCCCCGTTTAGAAGTCATATACAGTACCACTGTAGGTAAATCCAAAGCTTTACAAGACCTACTCTCGTAACATTGATTGCGTTTTTTTAGAATTACTGGTGATGGAAAAAATGGTTACATCACACACTAAATAAATCAAACATCTAGCAAAAATTTCCACCAAAAAAAGTATGATAAAATTACCAAGTCTAACAGAAAATAGCACCACCTGCAAAAGAAATAAATAAAACAGCTAACAAAAGTCATATACAGTTACCAACACTACCATACATGCCTAATTCCAAAAACTGTACCCCTCCTCCACCTAACTACTCAAGAAGCAACACTACAAGCAAGTGGTATAGCAATTGAACAACTATGTAGCAATGTGTGTGTGTGTGTGGGGGGGGGGGGTTGATGAAGATAAATAGTTAAGGTGTCTGCAGTGTATTATTTTCCTAGTATAGAATTTTGTGAAATTTTCTGTGTAGAAACATAATTGTGTTATTGTTCATAATATGAAATAAAACTTGGGGGTCACCGTGCATTTAAGCGCAAAAACTTAAATTGAAAAAAAAATATTTATTTTACATAGAAATGATAAGGAAAACGATTTTAAGAGAGGATACCTTGAAAAATATATTATAGATATTGTTCGTACGTTGCATGTGTTTTGAAATCATTATAAAGTTTACAAAAAAATATAAATTAGGGGTCACCGTCGAAATAAGAGAGATAAATTGCGAAACGTTAATTTCTCTAGTGACATATATGTTAAATTCTTTTATTAAATAATCTCCTTTGCTTCATTTCTGTGTTCTGTAAATCCAGCAACAAACTTTTGGCTAATGTGTTTTAGTTCACCTTTTTGCAATGAAAATGCTTTGCAGGTGATTAGGAATAGAAATTTTAAATACTTTTTAACTTTCTTTACATTTTAAATACTAGTAACTATTTTGTTGAATTTCTTAATGAATGAAACCCAAATGAACAAGCATAAGACAGAAATGGCCGAATAATACCACTGAGACACCTTAAACACCAATACTTCTCGAAAATCAGCAACATAGAAAGCTAGAGAATTTTTGCTAATCAAACTCCAAGTTAAGAAACATCGCACGTCTAACATTCTAGACAATAAGGAACACCATCAATCAAGGCGAACAAAAGACAAATAAAAACAAACATCACACAAGTTAAAAAAAAACGGAGAGCGACACTAGCTTCACTAGACTTTCTCATTTATCTTTCAGAAATTCTGCTGTTGGACCTCTAATATTACTTATGTGTTTTATTTTTNAGATTCTCTTGTCTCGCACTTCCACTGGTGTTTGATTTTATTTCTCACTGTATTCACCCTAAAATATACTAAAATCCACACAAAAATGTCGTCCCCTTTCGTCTGTTTACACAAGGAGTTATGTCCCTTTTTGTAACGTCATAAAATCAGGAATGTACACCCCGATCGCGCCATATTTTAAAAGCCGATTTTTCTTGTTTTTTCCACTGAAATGTTACTTCAAATGATATAACACGTTTATGATACGTAGATTAAATACACATATAATCACTAATGAGGACAGATGTAGACTACAGATCCTTATATGCAAAACACGATATTTGCCGGTAAACTGCACGTGATTTTTTTGTCTTACACTAGTGTAAGACAAGGAAATCTCACACCGCTAAAAATAGGAACTGCTGTGTCTCAAAAGTGAGAAAATAAGGAACACCATCAATCAAGGCGAACAAAAGACAAATAAAAACAAACATCACACAAGTTAAAAAAAAACGGAGAGCGACACTAGCTTCACTAGACTTTCTCATTTATCTTTCAGAAATTCTGCTGTTGGACCTCTAATATTACTTATGTGTTTTATTTTTTTTTGTAATGTTTTATTGGTATAATGACATTCTGCAATATTATTGACAAATGAGTAAAGCATGCATTAATTTATGAACATAGAATTATGACAAAGTTTATAGCGTTTTAATTAATTTAAGGTTTGATTTTAAACAACATAGAATTTTAAAAAGGATAATAACAAAGGTTGTTTGTGGACAGGATATACCGTAATTTTCAGATCTAGTTATAAAAAATACTTAACAAACATACATAAACAAATTAGTAGAGAAGTGGATCGATGACGTCCCAGCAAGTATTTGCAATTTGTAATGGCTTATTCTTATAATATAA
>MJUU01062295.1:3030-17299 GCA_002080025.1 Modiolus philippinarum
TGGTAGGGTGTTTATATTTTGTATGTAACTTCCTTATGGTTAGAGCTTTCTTGTGGTACCATATTTGTAGACATTTTGACCTTAACCTTGCCCTGATGGCAATTTTTTAAAAACTTTAACTTTGCTTCCAGGATTAAGTTGTTTAATGATAGGGTGTTTATATTTGATATATTTGACTTTCTTGTAAAGAAAGCTTTCTATTACTTTCGAATTTATTGTGCATTGAGGTTACTGGAATCCCCGGCGAGCTATGTTGTCTTCTGACAACTCTTGTTATTTATTGTTTATATGAAGTACCCGGGTAGCTTCTAACATTTTAATTGTGGCCACCAAGCATCTTGAATTTCTTTTTATAATTGCATACCATCTCTGATTTTTTGCAAATGAGCGGAATTGGTGAAAGTGATTCATCATCCCTATCATTATTGCAATTTTTAATACACATATTGTATGCATTTGTCTCTTTTAAATAAATATTGTTTACAATAATGTCCAGCTCTTTGATTGATTCAGTCATATCAAAATAAGTGAAATAATTTGATCTTGTACATGTACCTGTATAGGTAAAAACAATATATCACTCTCCTATATCCCGGCATTTGAAAGGACAATTTTTCCTGATATGTGAAAAAGAATTGTATAAATGTTGACTGTTTTAATTATTGTTGTATGTATATTATAAAAAGCAAATAATTGTTAAGTTTTAATTATAAGTGTAACTAAACGTAAATAGCAAATCACTTACCATGTCGAAAGATTCCAATGTACACTTTAAATATTTTATCGAACTTTAACACCTTTGAAGGATATATATATTTAGGAGTTAAATTACATGGACTATATTTATACATATCACAATAGTATTATTTCCCGTAATTTAAATTTTTTTATACATATAAAACAATGTGTATAACAATGATAATATTTGCACTTTGACATCTATCGCACCTCCTTTCTTGTCTTTTATTATAAAGGTTTTTCAAATGATTTGAATCCGTCTGCGCAGAAGATTATTTGCTCAGTTTATTGATATCACTGTATGTTTAGTTTTTTTCTTATGACATACGAAGTGTGGATACAGAATTCTGTTTTGGAAACGGAATGCATTTTGACAAAAATAATTTTAAAAGTCTATACAAATTAAACGATATGAAATGTTTCGTCAGCTAAATCTTTTAAGTGAACGGACTATATCACCAACAAATATGAATTAAACCATACTTTTCGATTTACATCTATTTTCCATCCTCAGTCCAAAAAAAAATTATCACTCCTAGTAAGCTGAGATCTCGACGAACGGTCGATAAGCTGAGTTCGAGTATAATTGGTAAAGTCCGGTTGAACAATGTGTAGACCGGTTAAGAAACAAAGTTCTATTTTAAGTAACATTTAATAATGATTTGTCCCGGTTCAAAACAATGTTTAGTCTCGTTTTTTACATTATAACATTTACCTTAATCTAAAAAACAATGAAGGGATATTGCGTAAATGCACATGAGAAAATGTTCACATTTACATGTGTTCGAGCATAATTGGTAAAGTCCGGTTGAACAATGTGTAGACCGGTTAAGAAACAAATTTCTATTTTAAGTAACATTTGATAATAATTTGTCCCGGTGTTATATTGTCATCTTTCCCCCATGCTAGATTTTCCCCGGGGGAAAAATGAGATCATTCTCATTTTTCCCCCCAGGGATAATTGAGATCATTGTCATTTTCTCCAACGGAAAACTGACAATACGTAAACGTATTGCCATTTTTCCCCATGCTGATTTTCCCCCATACAAATTACTTGTTATATATATCACATAAAAGCAATGAATGAAGGATATGGAGTAAATGCACATGAGACAAAGTCTCTACAAATACATGGCAAAAAGAAATAAGAAATGGAACAACGCTTTTATTGTTTTTCTTCATCTTGAAGAAAATATGTCTTTTATATCTCAACTGGTCTGACATGTCGTCCGAGCTTTGGACAACAACTTATTAGAGACATATATATCTATACATGCCTCTGAACAGAGAGACATTGTCCGTGTGTCAAGAATTCACATATAAATCTCATAGAACGCTCTTCAATTTTGACAAACTTTAATGCAATTTCTTTAATATATGACTTAATTTGAGAACTGAACTCTATGTTTAATCATGTTTTCACTCAATAATACTACTATTAATTGGATGATCCAGGGGAGGGCTCCCTGAGTTTGGCCCCTTTTTTCTTGAAAAAAAAATTAAATCTTTTGCAAAATTTATGAACGACTGACAAAAGACCGGTAAGAAATGGCCTGGAACCCACTTTTTTTTTGGAAACTCACTTGGAATCCCCTTTTTGGAGGCTGGATCCGCTGGTGCTATTTGAGAAAAGGATGTATAAAAGGATCAACAACACCAGAAATTGGAAAATGCTCTCCATGTTAAAAGAAAATAAGATTAAAAAATGTACTGACAATTATGAATTATTTGTACAATACATTAAAGCAACATGTATAGAATGACTAGTGATGCCAACGATGAGAGCCGCTGCAGCCAATGATTTGGCCAAAGCGGCATTTCATAAAGTATCTCGGTTAATTCCCCAGGTCATCTCTCCAACGAAATAATCAATTTTTCACGTATCTATTTGGAATATCCCTGGACAGATTAAATCCAAACTTTGCAGATTGCCTATCGGTCTGTACACTTTTTTTTGTGAAATTTTGCCATTAATTAATAATTGAAATTGACCAGTTTGTTTTTCTTTTTAGTTATTAAGTTATTTTTTATTTCTTTTTTTTGGGGGGGGGCTTATGCAGAAGTCTTTTATCAAAGGTTCCACTAATTAAATTTCTGAGAAAGTATTTTCATGCGACCATATGACACTAGGGGGAAAAATGATCAAATGTACGGTTGAAAGGGGGAAAATGGCAATGATCTCATTTTTCCTCCGCGTTCCGTAAGGGTGAAAGTTTGGAACGTGCCCAATTTTCCGGGGAGAAAAATCACCATATGCTAATTTTTCCCCCGGAAAAACTGGCATGGGGGAAAAATGGCTATAGAACACCGGTTCAAAACAATGTTTAGTCTCGATTTTTACATTATAACATTTACCTTAACCTAAATAAACAATGAAGGGATATTGCGTAAATGCACATGAGAAAATGTTCACATTTACATGGCAAATGGTTTGTCCCGGTTCAAAGCGATGTTAAGTATCGGTTTTGGATATTAAAACATTTACTTTTATCTAAATAAACAATGAAGCGATATCCAGTCCCTTCGCAACCAGCTGCTACATTTTTCCAGTCTGAATGTAGACCTGAAAATACCCAAGGATATCGTCAAAACTTATTTGACACATTTCAATTTTTTAAATCTTACTTCGACCACAAGTTTGTGGACTTCAAAACTAATATTTTATCAGAACAAGATTCGCTAATCAAAAAGTTCCTCGAGGAGTCGAACTTATGATTCAAATCTCAAGACAATCGCATCCAGTACAGATTCAATGAAGACATTCGTGACGGCCTACTGAAACTACAACGTCTTGTCCCTTCTACTGATAAGTAAGCTAACCTTACCATTAATTTGATTGCCAAGTTAAAAGAACGCAACAAATTAATTCGGATTGCAGACAATTCCATAGGGCTGGGCAACCGTCCGAGATTACGAAACTTCTGGGTATGCTGACAACGTGGAAGCTAAGGGGCGCATCAGATTAGGACAATGTGTTTCCCTAAAAGTAGTTACGTTACAAAAGAAGGACTCGCCACCAAAAATATCGAAATAAAGGGCCAAATCCAATAACAAGAACATCCACCGAGTGCAATACACGGAATCAAGCTTCATTATTTAAATGAGGTTGGAATTTAGAAAGTAAACGAGAACCGAACCGTCAATCCAAAACGAACAATTCAAGGACAATGGCAACATCGGAAAAACAGAGAAACAGATACATAGCATGAGTACGGCAAAGAAATTATAGTTTTCATAACAAGAAAGAATTGTATATCGATTGATGTCAACTAGAGTCATGTAATTTCAAAATATAACAAACGAGCCTTTGGTGAGTTTATTATATTTGAAATTACATAACGAGAGTTGATATCCAGCGACATACAATTCTTTCGAGTTGTTAAAACTATTTCTCTTATGTTTTTCCTTTGTTTGCTTGCTTGTGACGTCGCTGTTTTGTTTCAAAAAACAACGCCGTTCCTTGGTAACGTCAACGAGATTTTGCAGTGGTCCAATAGAAACGTCGCAAAAGTGATAGCACATCGCGCATATTGCATTATTCTTGGCGCTCGACCGATGAAACAACAAGTTCATATCTAACTTCAGCTTCAAAGTCTCATTGTGTACCACAAATAACTATTCGTGCAAGGAATAGATAATGAGCGTGCATCATAAGAGAAAGAAAAATAAAGACACACACACATACAAAGATGAATAACATGGACCCAATAAAAATCATGGGCGACATCAGGTGCACCGGTAGAGTAAGCATCTCCTGCTTCTTATAAGACACCCGAACATGTCAAATCTGGTGGTAAGGTCAAATCCGGTAGAGAAACAACAATTGAGGGATGACTTCAAAAACTGGGTAGCATACCATTGCTTAAGTAGCCTATTTGTGAGCAACCGGGCCCTATATAGGAAATCACTGTATTGATCACAGGCCCTCAAGTAGCGAATGGGCTGGGAGATGTTAATTCTATATGCTGGCACTGTTGGAATGTTGCTACAAAAAAGGGAAGTTGACTACTGAAGTCATCACGTTTATCATACAGCTTAGTGTGAAGTCTACCTCTGTTATCAATTTCAAGACGAAGGCCAAGGAATGAGGCCGATATGGAAGTGTCTGCAGTATTCTTAATTCCCAGCTCTTTTCGATAGATCAGATGAAGAAAATCACCAAAGCGAGGGTTGCTTAGTGACAAAATATCATCTATATAACAGGAGCTAAAATTGAAGGATTGAACTAGTTTTTTATTCTTATTTTACATATGCCCTTCGATGAATTCAGCCTCATAAGAGTAGAGAAACAGATCAGCTAGGGGAAGTGCACAGTTTGTGTCCATTGGAATGTCGATAATTTTTTGAAAAACAAGTCCTACAAACTGACAAATATATTGTCGATCAGAAACTCTAACATTTTAATTACATCTTCCTTTGTGTATTTTTTCTCCGATTTCGGAATCATTTTCTACAAGTAAGCTTGTTCTCTACCTACAACAATGTACCTTTATCTTCGTTAATTCATATTCATATGGTAGAATAACACTTGTAAATTTCTATAAAACGGTAGAATAAAAATAGTAAATTTCTATAAAACGCGAGGTATTTTTTATGTAAGACAAGTGTTACTATTAGAATCACGACAAGAAGATAAATGGGTATTATGGTCTCATGTGCATTTACTCCATATCCTTTCGTAAAATATCATTTCCAAATAAAAAAAGTTACTTGGGTTATTCATTTTTATTTTATTCTTTTTTATTATGAATACTACAAATATTAAGATGGGACGGACCAAGAATGTTAATTAGAGGAGAAAAATAAGTCCAGGCGCACCAGGTTATAATTCAGTTTAGAACTACAACTAACAGTGTTTACATAGCAAAGATATTATTACTTCAAATAATGCATTTCCAAATGTTTTGATTTGATCTGCACTGAAGAGACATAACTTGTCGAATACATCGGCAAACGAATACCAAAGCAAGAATGTCCAAATGCACATATGCAGAAATTTAATTAAAAGTAACTTCGGTATTTCTTATTTAGTTATTCTCTCTCTCTCTCTCTCTCTCTCTCTCTCTCTCTCTCTCTCTCTTTATTTTTATGTGTGCTTGGGTATGGTGAGCTGTGTGTTCATATATTTCTACTGTCAGTTTTTAAGATAGTTAATTGATAAACACAAGTGAATGTGATCTATCAAATGGAACACATATTGCATAAACAACTTCTAGTGAGTGTTATTTTTTTCAACATGAAATGGAACAAATTATGCATTGACAAACGTTTATTGTATGTTTAAAATATCTGAAGGGATACATACTCTATCAAGAATCTTAATATTTTAATCGTATTGCTCCTTTAATGAATTTCAAAGTAAAATTGCAGAAGAAATTTCTACTAATTGCAAAATAGAGGCCACTTAGATGGAGACTTTAGATCTAACTCGGAAAAAAACGAAACAACAGAAATGAACAAAAGAGCAACCAAAATTAAAAACTGGCAGTGTGAATCCCGTATAAACCTGGAGTTATCATCAGCTGTTCCGTAAAGGAAAATAGCGTCAAGAAATGTCAAACTGTCAATTAAAAGTATGTTGTAAATAAATATACATCGGCAAACGAATACGGCAATTCATATCCAACACGAATCGAAACAGTTTGACAAAGACAAAACAAATAAACAAAAATGAACAAGAACGCCTTATAACTTAATCACTAGCAGTGTGTTATTGATGTGCATGGGCCTGTTGATCTTTTGAAACTTGTCAATTCTCTTCTATGAAATGCAAACATTGCAACAATCTTTTGAGTTCATGATGACGTTGACTGTCACGACACTTTGCCAGTAAATGTTATGTTTGTTGACGATCAATGAATGTAGCGTTCTTCGACATTTAGCAATGGATGGATTTCGCTAAAACCTGTGCTAGAGGTCGTCTTGAACTTTCTACTACGAGATATAAAGCATGCAAAGCTGATTTTTGAAAGACTTGTGACGATTTCAAAATGAAGAACAACAATTAAATTGTTGATCCATTGCTTGGCATTTCTAGCAACTTTGTCTCATTTTCATTTACTCCATATCCTTTCATCGTTTATTTACAACAGTAAATTTTTGTAGCGGAACCAACAGTTTTTGAATATAATTCTAACATATAAGATCTTGAGATAACAATCCCGCTCTGTTGACAAAATCTCTATGCATATAGGCACAACAATATATCGGGACTGTTTTAATATTACTGCTGAAAAAAACGCTTATCTGAAAGTTTTGATTTTAGTCGCTCAGAGAGCACATTATTAGTTGCAATAGATAATATGTATCGCTATTGTCAGGTAAGGGCTCTTGTCCGCCGAATTAGTATGCTATCAAAAAAAAATCCAGTCGACATCCCTAGAATCAGTGTTGAGTTCTGTTTGCATTTATTTAACAATATGAAATCTCTTTTCACCCTCTTTAGTACAAAAAGACAGATGTTTTCAATTCCTGGGTCTATCTATTATACGGGAGATTTTAGAAATTGAATGATTGACAATGGTAATGTTAGCCGTTATAAGAAAAGTATTTTTTCTAACCGCTGACAAAAAGGAACACTTAAGGTCCAATGTCAAACGTTTTTCTCTATTTTGAAGTTTGAAAAATTAACAATTTAGGCAAAGTGACGTGTTGACTGAAGAGGAAAAATACATACCAACTATCTGATACAACACTGCTATATAAATTGGTGGACAGGCATTGTTATACAATTTACTGTATGGTTAGTTAATTTAGCGGGTCAATATTTTCAAGATTTCTTTCATAATTATTATTTATCTTTTTGAAATAGTTCTCTGGATCTCATCATTGCTTCATAAAGTCTCATCTATATATATTTCTGGGGTATACAATTAAGCCACTTCAGGATAACCTCGAATAAAGCGAAAACTAATTAATAACGAAAATATTCATTTATTAGGTAGATTTATACTTTTGTAATAACGTGTTGGCAAAACATATCGTCTGAATTATCTACTCATGGAAATTAAATCAGTCTCAAGTTAGCTTATTTGGTTGTTTGGTTGTCATCTTTTCCACCAATTCTGAAAAAAAAATGTTGAATAGAATTAAACATCAAAACAAAATAGAACAAGATAAAGTGGAAATGCAGGAATTTTATATGACACGTGTCTGTTGAATTCAAAAGACAAATTGTTCAAGTAGACAACTTGGATAACTAATTGCCATTCTTTGCCGAGTGAAATTGAAACTTGTCCACACTTTTTCTGAGCATAAGTCTTGCATCATCCATTTTTATTTTCTTTTTGTTGATATGAAATAACACATGATACTGTTCTTCCTTCGGTATAGGGCCTGTAAGTCTCGTACAAATTTGGTACTTCCGGGACCAAAACCTGTACCCGGAAGTTACATTTTAAACAAAGATATATGACGTTTCAAACAAAAATTTGAACGTCATAATCCTCAGACGTCATGTTTCGGCGGGAAACGTTTTCGAATTGCCGGTTTATCGTGGATTCTCGTAAGTCACATAACGAGACTTACAGACCCTATTCTACTGTCGTTGTATCTGCCACTGAGCCTTTCAACAGATGTGGAATATTACATCATATACTGATTGTCACGTCACCCCATTCTAACTTCAAAGGATGACGGACGACGTAGCTTTTGGAAAAGTTGACAGATTTGCTTGGAACAGGAAATAGTTTTGTTGGTAAAAATGACAATCAGATTTGTAATGTCAGTGGCGTCAATTTTTGACACATATTTGCAAATTGACAAAGATATGCCACGTGACATAGATTTTTGTCCTATAAAAATAGAATGCACTTGAAAAAGTGAACAACATTGACTGCAACTCTTTGCTTGCATGCAAATATAAGATCTAGAGACGCCAAAAAAAAAAGACAATATCATTTGTTGTAACTTAACGGCCCAGTCAGTTATTACCATCTATAATTCGCAAGAACTGGAGCTTTGTCGAGAAAGATCCATTCTTGAAAAATATTTTTTACAAAATTAGTCTAGCTATGGCCTAAAGAAAACCAAAAAGCATACGAGACATCCTAGTATAATTTACAATAAAGAATTGCACCAAATAACAAGTACAAGTGCTGTAAATCTTCTGTCATTGGTGATTCATTTAAAAAAGGCTGCATCCAAGATACTTGCAAGATTTTTTCCCTGCATCTTGCAAAGTCAAAACCTGCATCTATGATTGACTTGTAGTTCATGCAGTTTACAATATAATACTACCTGTTTTAACATCAGTTTGAAATAACATCGTTCATTTAATAACAAATCGAAACTATTATTTCACGCGCCAGATTCAATCGAAAGAATATCAAAGAACATATTATAACGGTAAACCATCTATGGGAAGACTCCATAAGTTTTTGTGGGAAATTTTTTGATCCAAGAGCTCTGTACTTTATAACTATTTCGATGTGAACGCAAGTAACCACATGGAATTTAACAATTCCAAAAAATAATGTAGGGCAAGTATAGAGAATTATGAAACGATCGCAGCATGTCGACCACTAAAAATTGAAAAGTGTAATTTAAAATGAATGTCAACACAGTAAAGACAAAGTAACAAGATGTATACAGCAAAGAGCTTGACATCGTCATACGGTACTTTCGAGATAAAAAACATTCGTGTAATTGAAGGCGGAAGCGATCGCCTCAAATACAAGTAAGAAGAATAAACATATACCACCCACAATTTTTTTTTTAAATTGAAGTGTACTTATAATTTTTCCTACATGAAACAACGGCAGTAGAATACCGAAGGAACAAGGGAAGCGATGACTACAAAAATCGAAGTCCAAAGACATGGCAAAAACGGTAACAGATAAAAACAAAGACAAAACAAGGACGTGAGACNGCTACAATGGAGTGACATCAGGTGCTCCGGAAGGGTAAGCATGTCCTGCCCTGCTAGCGACACCCGTCACACTATCAGTAAGGCATAAAGTGTTTGAAAGGTCTGTTTAGTAGCGGATTGGTTAATGTCATTTTCTAACCCTTAGACAAATACCAATGTGATCCATGATACATGCTACTTCTCTAACCCTCAAACAGTATTATTTAATTTTAAGTGACTAAGAAAATTAACCTGAAGCACTTCAAATAGATTAAATATAAATCTTAGCTCAACAGTGTTCAATCATTGGTGTTTTCCTGTCAATGTATCAATGTTTTGACTTTTTTTTGTAAGGTAATAGAATTTTTTGCGGTGTGAACTCGACTGTTAATTCTCGTATTACCTGGATATAAATTAGAAAAAATGAAAATTAGCTTTTTTGATCCCTTAAAGCTCGGAAATGTAAGTGCAACGCACACTCTGCTGGATCGCAACTGAAACTTATATAAAGAGAAACAATCATAAAAATTCCATTGTAATATGTTGAAAAATAAAAATTTAGGTAATTTGCAAATTTGTCCCGTATGGCACCTTGTTGGACAAAAATGGTAAAAGCTATGCCAAATCTGTTGGTATACTTACCGAAAGCTTATGTCAACAGGAATCAAAGAAAATGCAAACTCGACAAAAATTTTGAAAGAATTGCAGTTTTCGCCCTTTTGTCCCTTATACATCCAAAAACGATAAGAGCTACATTCAACCCATTGAAATAGCTTAAAACTAGAGGAAGTAGAAAAACTGAACAAAGTTCACCAATATAGACCCCCTCACCCGCTCTCCCATATAAGTAGAAAATATCAAGTAAACTGGAGGATGACATGCCCCCGTGCAAGGTTGAATCAAATTGGGATTTTTAGTAATATTTTTGTCTGTAAGACACATATGATGCCCCCGCTAAACACATGTTATTCTATGTTGCACAGATAAACAATGTACCCTCTATTACTAAATCACCAAACAATTAAAAGTTTAACAATGTATATTTTTGAAAAAAGACGAACCGAAATCAAAATACATACCACATGCACATCTTCCATATAGGCACAAATGAACTGCAAAATAAAAGCTTCTTAGCATCAAAACTGTAAGCGGAGTTGTGCAGACAATCTGTGTACCCTTTATTAATAATTCAGCTAATAAATGACTAAGTTCAACAATGTGTGTTTTTTCCAAAAATGCATCAAAATCAAAATACTTTCCACATGCACATCTTCAATATGAGTACAAATTATCTGCAAAATACAAACTTCCTAGCATAAAAACTGTAGGAGGAGTGCGCGGACAAACTATGCACTTTCTATTACTAACTCACCAAAAAATGACAAAGTTCAACAATGTATAATTTTGACAAATATTAACCAAAATCAAAATCCTTACCACATGCACATTTTCAAGATAGGTACAAATGATCTGCAAAATAAAACCTTCCTAGCATTAAAATTGTAGGAGGAGTTGAGCGGACAAACTATGTACCATCTATCACAAAATCACCAAAAAATTACTAAGTTCAACAATGTATATTTTTGACAAAAATTAACCAAAATGAAAATCCTTTCCACATGCACATCTTCAATATAAATACAAATGATCTGCAAAATAAAATCTTCCTACCAACAAAATTGTAGGAGGAGTTGTGCGGACAAACTGTACCCTCTATGAAAAATCACCAAAAATGACTAAGTTCAACAATGTATATTTTTGACAAAAATGCATCAAAATCAAAATCCTTATCACATGCACATCTTCAATATACGTACAAATGATCTGCAAAATAAAAACTTTCTAGCATAAAAACTGGGAGGAGTTGCGCAGACAAACCGTGTACCCCCTCGGACGGACGGACGGAAGGACGGACGGACGGACGGAAGACTGACGGACAGGAGTAAAACAATATTCCCCCGACTTATCGTCGCGGGGGCATAAAAATTAAATAGCTTGTATACAATGACAATATGCACTTAACATTGTGTGAAAGTTTCATTGAATTTTCACCGAGTGGCCTTGGAATAGTTGTCGCCACAAAGTATGTACCCCCATGGGGGACAGTAAAAATATCAACCAAAAAAGGTCAAATCAAATTTTTATATAGCTAGTCCACAATACCAATATGCACTGAACATTCTGATAAAGTTTCATTGAATGTCTTGAAGTGGTCTAGGAGGAGCTGTGGCCATAAAGTGTGTACCAGTAGGGCGAACGGAATAAGGAAAGGATAGACCAACAGACACCATGATCACAATATACTACCCGCCAAAGAAAGGTGTATGATAAAAAACAACCAAAATCCAAAATCCAGCCCTCCTAACATACCAAGGAACATTGTAAATTTTCAATTGGTCAACTAGAATTTAATTTATTTATCAAAAGCAGGCGTCTACAGAAGACGACAACGAAAACAACGACGACGACAATACTGTACCATTATGTCCATTATACGACCTCAATTTTGTTGCAGTCGTATAAATAACTTAATACCCAAGATACTGTCAATTGAGTTTCTGCATGTGGCCATTTGTACAGGTTATATCTGATAGAGCACAAATAGCCAAAAAGATATATATGGAAAGCAAAGGATTGCACTCAAACAGGTGCAAAGGGTCGTCTTGAATTTACTATGAGGTATGAGCAAAGCCCATTGTTGAAAACCTCATGCATACTTGTCATCTCTCTGAAATCTCCAAGGGGGTTTCATCGTGGCAACTTTTTTCACTAATATTTTTTTATCTCATCTTTCGTGGCGTTTTTATGGTGCATATCTAAACAGCAAGAATCATTCTTATCATGAGGCCCTCATGGTGATTTCAAGATGAAAAACAACAATAAAAGCAGTGTTCGTTTGCTTATTTTTATAATGTATTTGTAGAGTCGTTTCTCATGTACATTTTCTTTATATTCTTTCATTGTTTATTATATACCTGTACAGCCACTGTAGTCTATCACCACTGCTGTGTAAGTTCGCGCCCCACTTTGTACATTACAAAAAGGTGCACTCGACTTACAATCGTAAGTGATAAGGTATGTCAGTTACCTGCCCAAGGTCGGTGGTTCTCTCCGGGAACTGCGGCTTCCTCCACCACAAAAAACTGACGGTCATGATATAGGTGAAACGACTGAAAGTGAATTTAAACCCCATATCAATCAAAAATCAATCAATTTTATATTGAGTACCTTTTTCATATCAGAGCGCAAGACGTTTACATTGACGATAATATTATGACGTCATGTCTAACAGTGGAAAATTTTCCTAATTTCATCAAGTGAAAATAAGAGATATATTTTACTTGGAAAGTTTTTAAAAAAAATCACCCCTATCTATAAAATTATTTGAGATAATTTGCCGTAATCTGGGCATACAAATTTTGTTTAATATCTTTAATAAGAGAAGTGCATTATTTGTTACATGGAATAAAAAAGATAACAGGAAACACCTACAATGGCCGAAAAACATAGCCACATGCCAGAAAGTAAATAGGAAGTGCACAAGAAAAAACCCACAATAAAAATACAAAAGACAAACATAAACAACGATAGGAACTCGGGACAGCCGGACTTGGTACTTTTTTTTACCTTCATATTTTAGTTTTCCGTCGCCTTCTTGCTTCACCAATCTAATCAGCTTGTTGACTTCTTCATCTGTTAGTCTTTCTCCACAATTTGTCAATACATACCGTAATGTTTTCGCACTTACAAGACCATCGCCCTCCCTATCAAATGTTTTGAAAGATTCTCTCAACTCTTCTTCTGACCTTTTCTTCTGGCCAAACACTACGAGGAATTCATCAAAACTAATTGTACCATTTCCTTAAATATGTAACAAAGAAAGTTTAGTTTCCATGTTTTATAACTATGTTGCAAGGAAGTATGAAGCATAATGCGTTTTTAGAAGATCTTCAATATACGTTTAAAAGATAATATCAGGGACCGTTTTTATGCATGCAAACGTCAAAACGTTCATTGTTTTCATTAATAAACCATTAAATTACATCTAACTACGATTTTGGAGAGAAAATCAAGTTGGCAAAATGGTCTTCTACAGAAACTAAACTAACCGTAACCTTGATATTTTGTTAAAGGAACAAGCATTGCAGACGAAATTATCTCTTAAATACGGGATAATAAGTCATCATAAGATGTTACTGCGCAATTATGAGATGCAATATAATGATCAGATCTTACCCTATAGCTATGAGATGTTATTTTGAAATTAGTCATTGCTATGGCTTATCAACTCATAATTCATAACTATGAAATATTATTTGTTCATAATTATGAGGGGAAAGTTCATTATTAAAGGATTGTATATTGTAATTACAAGATATTTTGCAAAATAAGGTATTTCTCTAAATAATCCCAACAAACTTAGATGTGTTCTAAATATTTAAATTCATAATTCATTAAAATGTTTTTCATACTTGGTAAGATTCGCAAGACCTGAGTTTTTTTTCCCTTGATTGGTTGATTGAATAAACCATGTTTTCTATCTTTTATCTTTAATAGAAAAAAAAGAAGGGAAACGGGGAATTTGTCAAAAAGACAAGGACCCAAAGGGGAGTAATAACAACTCAAAGCCACCATAAGATCTTCAATGAACGGTGAGAAAACCCCACACCAAACGGCAGGTCG